>JAKCPI010026390.1:0-70548 GCA_023213315.1 Euborellia annulipes | reverse complement strand
GTGTCCGATGTGTGAAACAACCAATCAGGCCTCAGGGATAGCGCCATGGTAACAAAATATAAATATTTACCCATGTTTACGATTTTTTTTATTTATTTACATTTTGAATTCTAAAATATCGGCGTAAATTTTTTGTCTGTGTACCGGGAGAGTCCCGGAAAGGATATGATTCACAAAAAATCTTAAGTTCATGAATAATTAACCGCTAAAATAATCTCTACATATAAAAATGAAAAGGGAAAATGTATGTACCGGTATGTATATAAGTAGGCGAGCAAGGGGGTCCAGGGGACGCAGCCCCCTGGTTAGACGGAAAGCCCCGCCGAAGGCGCCTATTTTTCAGGTACTAGTAAAATCTTTCTCAATAACACATTGAAACTGTATGATTTACTATTGCCTGCTTGAAAAGTGACATACAATAGTAGAAAAGAAAAGAAAAATATAGAAATGAGGCAAAAAATGTATCAAAGTATTTATTTCAAATTTAAAATACTTGTTTTGATGAAATTTGGGAATTTTGTCTTATATGTTAGTATTAATAAATATAATGGCTATATTTATGGACGTAACTAGAGAATTTGGCTGGGGGGGGGGGGCCATGGGACCAGCTATCCTCCGGAGGGCCTGGAAAGCTCCATATTTTCTCAATTTTTCTTGGGGCATGGAGCTTTCTGGGGGGGGGAGAGGGCACGAGCCTTCTGGGGGGCCATGCCCCCCGGCACCCCCTAGTTAGACCCTTGCCTCTCCCTCCCCTAACGTGTTACGTAATTTGTGGACAACCCCTAAGGTATTTATTTAAAATTTATATAATATTCGTTTATTTAATAAAAATTGGGAGTGCGGAGATTGCTAATAAAGATAAAAAAAAAAAAAAAAAAAAAAAAACTGTGAAAATTTTATAAAAGGGAAAATTCCAGAGAATATAGAACCAGCGGATTAATGCAATTTTGTCAGGGGGGCGGTTTTTTTTTTTTTAATTTTTTTTTATTTAAGGACTTTGTCGCCATCTAAGGCCATTTAGACCCCCTTTCCTATTTATTTAAATTGATTGGTAACAAATTCAATTGAAATTAAAGAGCGGAAATCATAATTTCTTTAGATTTCTAGTTTTTATAACTGTTTGAATTTCTTTTCGGTTGGGGGGGCGATCGCCCCCTTTAATCCGCCCCTATATAGAACGATGATCTTTTTTACTATCATTTGATTGGTTGAGCGGATGGTTAGATTAAAGAAAAAATATATTCTTAATTATTCAATTTTAGTCCTTGTGAATATTCTCTAGGAAATTCTAAACTCATTACAAAAAATCCGATGCTAATTGGATACGCGGTTTCCGAGTTATAGACAATTGAATTATCAAAATTTTTATTCATTTCCAATGTTATTTATTTTCAGCTCTTAGTTTGGCCAAAGGAGGGGAGGGTCGCGGGTGACAGGTTCCCCCCGCCCCTCTGCTCTGATTGTCGCTGAGGAGAAAAAGCCGCCAGCCGCCTCTCCCCCTTCCACTCTTTTCTAAGAAATTCTTTCTCTTTTTAAAAATAATAATTTAACAGCTTTTAAGATAATTTTTTTTTTTTTTTTTTTTGACATTTGGAAGAATTATAAAAATTGAACGAGAAAAAAAAAATTAATTAAGCAGTCAGAGAATATTGCCAAATAAATGATAGTTATATATTTAGTTAGATGTAAAATTTTTCAATTTTTCATCATCACAAGATTGTTATATTTATTTGAACACAAGCGATATTTCGATCTTGTATCGTGTATATACATCAAAATCTCGACATCGAATTTTTGACATGAATCCAATACTTTCTCTATATATTATACATATATATAGAGGTAAGAGAAAGTAAAAAGTAAAAGATTTAAATTCTGTTACCATGGCAACCATTTCACCTATCTTTCCTATGAAGAACAAGAGTAAAGTGGTCTTCAGAAGATTTCAACGGCAAAATGAGAATATACATTTTAAAGAGCATCTAAAAAATAATTGTTTTATTAATTTAAAAAAAAAAATCGACCGAATTTTGAGAAAATAGAAAAAAAACTGAAAAACTACATCAGTAAAGTATTAGTACATTTTGGCTGATTTTGATTAAAAGCTTATTTCCATGCCTCAGGGGGGTGTCTAACTTAAATATAAAATTTCACCCTCCTAGCTCAATTCCTTCATGCTTAAAATTGAACACACATAGGGAAAAGAATGTAAAAAAATCTGGTGTGACTGGCGCACAGCACACAACTTTCTCTTACCTTCGGTAATCGAAAGTTGTGTTCTGTGCTTGTCACACCAGATTTTTTGTGTCGACATATATTTAGTTCCCGACTGGAACATATGAATTCAAGATGTAAAATTTATAAGTATGGGAAAATATTTATATTTTGTTACCATGGCAACCATTTCCCCTATCTTTCCTATGAAATACAAGAGTAAAGTGGTCTTCAGAAGATTTCAATCGCAAAATGAGAATATACATTTTAAAGAGCATCTAAAAAATAATTGATTTTTGAATTTAAAAAAAAATCGTTGGAGCAAATTTTGAGAAAATCGAAAAAAAACTGAAAAAGTACATCAGTAAAGTACTAGTACTCTTTGGCCGATTTTGATTAAAAGCTTATTTTTCCGGTCCCGGGGGTGTTTAACTTAAATATAAAATTTCAACCTCATAGCTCAATTCCTTCATGCTTAAAATTGAACACACACACACACCCACCCACCCACCCACCCACCCACACACACAGACAGACCATGTCGCGAAAACCACTTTTGGATTCAGGGGACCTCAAAACGTGAAGATCCATCAAAATCTCGACATCGAATTTTTGACATGAACCAATACTTTCTCTCTATATATATATTACATATATACATAGGTAAGAGAAAGTAAAAAAAAAAAATAGGGGGGCCGTGAGATATTTATTTGGTTCCCAACGGGGCCGCGACTCAAAAAGTTTAACAAGCACTGAACTAAAGGTCTAAAAGGATGGATTTTATTATTTAATATATTTATGAGAAATAAGCATCTCTATGATTGAAGACAAAATATTTTGAAATTTTATTTTTTCTCAAAGGATTGAATTTTTTATAGATAAATATGCATTCTTTTATTCTTATAGTTAAAAAAAAGGTTCGAATAAAATTTTATAAAAGCATAAAAAGATGAAATCAATCAATTTGGCAATTATTTCAAATGATGGGAGAGCATCAATTTGTTTTTTCTAATTCGATCGGCGCCCAGAGTGCAGCCAGGGAGCCTCGCTTCACTCTTGTCTAGGCTTTTCTTCACGCGCAGATTCGCTTTTCAAAAAGTCGCTATATCTCTCTTATTTTTCGTTGGATTTGTGGAAAAATGCAAAACTGGTCTTTTCAATCAATTATAAAGCTATAGACATTTTTTTTATTTAACTACGACCACATAAAATGGGGGTTTATTAATTGCCTTTTACATCTTCAAATTTTAACTGCCGCCTTCATTTTCTAATTATCCTAATTTATTGTTTTTTAATTAAATAAACACATTTAGGCCTTGATATTGATTGAATAACCTAGTATTTAAAATATTCAAGCAAAAACAATGAAATTTTAGTCTCAAAACGTTCTGAAAATTATTAAAAATCGATTTTCCAAATTTATTTTGACATATTAATTTTTACTTTCTCTTAAAATTCAAAAATCAAATATTTTATTGATGCTGTTCTCATTTTGCTATCAAAATTGTTTGAAGACCACCAATTTTTCTTGGGGCAAGGAGCTTTCTGGAGGGGACCACGAGCCTTCTGGGGGCAGGCCCCCTCCCGGCACCCCCTAGTTACGCCCATGGCTATATTTAAAAATAAATATTGCATCTTTTAATAAAAACTGTTGTGTATATTTTGCCTTATTCTGTTATCTCTTTTCATTTCATTGGTTCGCTCTTTATATTTTCAAGCCGGCTTTTGTATAAGCGGAAACATTATTTTTCAATTGTCAATAAGTTAGGCCATATTCTTTCCTTCATTAGGTTAAACTTACTTTCCAAAGATTTCTTTACTGTCTTTTTAATGATTAAATATGTTAAGAAATCTGAGGAAAGATTCAAGTCATTGCATGGGCGTAGCTAGACATGTTGTTAGGGGGGGGCAACCCCTCGTTAGAGCGAGGGGGGGGTTTGCAATTAATATATACATAGATTATTAATTATTTATTTAAATTAAAAAAAAATTAAATTAATATAGTGGATTGGGGCGTTAAAAAAATTCCCAATGGGAAAAATATATATATAGGCCTATATATATTTTTTTTTTTTTTTAATTTTTAGGACAAGCCAGGGAGGGGCAATGCCCCCCCCCCCTGGCCTCGCCCATGAGTCATTGATTTTAATATTACCAACACAAATGAATCCTGATGAATGTCAGAATATGATAGTACTGTACTAGTGGGAGGTAAAAGCATACCACCAGCTAGGGCTATATATATATATATATATTTTTTTTTTTAATTTTTAGGACAAGCCAGGGAGGGGCAATGCCCATTGATTTTAATATTATCAACACAAATGAATCCTGATGAATGTCAGAATATGATAGTACTGTACTAGTGGGAGGTAAAAGCATACCACCAGCTTTGTGTGTTTCTCACAGGGGATTATATAAGGGGGGGGGGGCGAGGGGGCCCGGACCCCCCAAACACATATACATATATAGGGATATACAGACATCAGCACAACAAATTTTTCCGCAGGGTGGAAAACTTTGATTCCAGCAAAAGAAAAAATGTTCCGCAAAAAATTTCGTGTGAAAAAAAATTTAGTTTCTTAAAAAAAAAATTTTCCGCAGAAAAATTTTTGAGTTCAGGACCCCCTCCCCCCAAATGTCAAGCTTATTTTATTTATAAGTTTTTTCAGAAATTTCGAAATTTTCAATTTTTCTATCATATTGTGATAAATTACTCTATTTTAAAAAGCTTTTATTCTTTGACATTTTTTCAAAAACTGAATAGATTTTTAGTTATCGAAGGTAATTATTAAAATAATTTTTTTGTTTGATATTTTTTTTTTTTTAATTTGTTGAGTATTAAAAAAAAATAACTTTTTTAAATTTAATAGCTTCTAAGAAAAGGCAGAAAAAAATCGAGAAAATTCGGGTTAAGCAAGGCTAAGAACTGCTGGACTGTGGATAGGTGACCCGCTGAGTGTTGAGTCTCTCGCCTGCTGGAAGCCATTTTATTTAATTTCCCAAATGTCAAATGATCTTAGAGGCTGAAATATAAATTGAAATTACGATTAACTTTAACACCCGTCTCAGGAAGAAAAATAAATAAATCCCACCTCAATAATATTGATTATAATCAATCAAAAGTTAGAATATATTTATTTCCTTTATTAAAATAATTTTTTCATATTCATTTTTTTAAATTATTTAATTTGTTTTTTTTCTTCTAATTTGAACAAATAATTTTATTATTTCTGTCTTTAATAGGTTCTGGGAAAAGATGACGTCACGCGTATTGTTTGGAATCCGGTTTTTGTGCACCAAGGACGGAGACTCAGCATCTTAAAGCGACTCTCTCCATCTCACTCGCACTCATTACCTTCGCTCTCCTTTCTACTCTAATTTCCATTCCAGAACCCCTTATAGACCACATATTTGTATTTTTGCTTTTTCGAGGAGGGGATCGCCTTTCTGGCCCCCTCCCCTCCCTCTTTAGGTTGTCCCCCCCGTGATATTTATACTAATTTTATGAAATTTGTTTGATAAAATTAAAGAGTAATTTCATTTTAACAAAAGGGTTTATAGAATGGGCAGTAGAGGCAGCACTTGCCGGCGGTGCCTTGTAATTATGCACACCTTTTGCTTCCAAGGCTGTCTGTCTTTATCCCTGGTCTTTATTCAATACAAGCACAACAAGTTTATTCCCTGAATACAAGTCCCTAAAGAAAAAAAATAAATAAAAATTTAATTATATAACAATTTTTATTATTTTTCCTTAGAGAGTGTACAAATTCATTTGTTTATATTTACATGTTTTTTAATGACCCCTGTATGATTTTGCTTTTTTTTTTCTTTTCAAAATTTACGAAAAATGTCGATTTCTGATTATTTCACAAACTATTCAGTTTTAGGAAAAATGTCAAAGAATAAAAACTTTTAAAATTGAGTATTTTATCATAACATAACAAAGAAATTGAAAATTTCATGAAATTTCTGAAAAAACTTTTTAGGTAAAGTACTACTTCCAAGTGGTATGATTACAATACTTTCTCTATACGAGAAAGTAAAAAGCTGAAAAATTAAATCATTACCAAGTGTTTTAGGATGGGATGTTATGTATAGGTCTCTATATATATAGGCCTATATATATATATATATATATATTGGAACCGACCGAATATTCGGTTTCGGTTACGTTTTCGGCCAGTTTCGGCCAAAAATCATGGTTTCGGCCGTAGTTTCGGTTTCGGCCAAAAAGTGGCCGAACCTTTCGGCCGGCCGAAACCAGAGTCTGAAAAATGGGATGAGACTCGCATGCAAAAAAAAAAAGGTCAAATAATTTGCACTTGAGGGAGAAAAAATTTTAGTCTCCCTAAAAAAAAAAAATTTTATAGGAAATACAAGTTTCGGTTTCGGTTACGGTTTCGGCCGAAACTAGGTTGAGGCCGAATATTCGGTTTCGGTTTCGATTTCGGCTGAAAATCTTGTTTCGGTCGACCCTAATATATATATATATATATATTATTCTCTTGTATGCTGAAAGTTTATTGTATTTATTTATTAAATAATACCGATAACAACCTTTAATACGTTCTAAAGAGATAGGAAACAGCATCTCATATAACAAAAACCAAAGGAAAAATAAAATTTAAATAATAAATTATTTTAACTAATTTTTTTAATTAATTTTGTTTTTAAAATAATTTTATTCCTTTGAAAAAAGAAAATCCGAATATTTAACAGACATGTGAATTTAATTTTTTTTTAATATAATGAAAAATAAATTAAAGAAAAAATAAAAATTTATTTAAAAAATTATTCTAAATCATTTTTTAAAGTTAGAATAATTTATTTAAAAAAATTTTTTTTTCTCTTATAAATATTTTTTATGAATAAATGTTCTGACAGTTGGTCGTCCATTTTGGCAGCTTCTCTGATCTGTGATTTGTGCCGCGTAAATCACGTGTAATGGCCCTGCATTTCCAATTTATCAGTCCATTTTAAAGGTAAATTTAATTATTTCTCTTGATAATTAACCCATTTTGCATGATTTTATTATGTAATATTTATTTCTAACAAAGTTAAATCATTTTATGTTGTGAGTTAACAAAATTATTTGCCCATATGTTAACCTTTCATCTCTTATTTCTCATTTATTTATTTTCTTTTATAAACCCTTAATGGTATTTTTATTAAATATTTTAATTTCTTTAAATATATTCTTAGATGTGAGTGAATTATTTTAAATATAATGGTTCAAATTAGCAAATCAGCTGACAGATCTTAGTATAACACATTTTACACCTTAAATCATAATTATCAAATGTGATTTAAATTGATTGCATGTTTTATTCATTTATAGGAAGTGTTATTGTGATGCCGTTGTAATCCTAAATAGTTTTGGCTTTTATTTGATAGTTAAATAGAAAAAATAAATCCAAATAGTCCAAATTCCAAATAGTTTTGATTTCTTTTTGGAATCAAATAATATTCATCTTTTTCTCATTTCAAGTTTCTTTTTAAAATTATTAATTTGAAAATTTGTAAAGCTCACTTGCACATATATATATATATATATATCAATTTTTATTTTGATGAACCGACGATTTATTCATCCTTCTTACCAAATTTTTATTATTAAAAATAAAAGATGATTTTCTAATTTGAAAGGAAGAGAATGGTTTTATCAAAAATAATCTATGAATTTAGACCCCCATTTATATATAAATAAAAAAATTTTTCTCTTTTATTTTATTTGTTTGACTTATGGCATGTGACTTTCAAGTATAATTTAGTTACAGACATTATTTGCATGCAATTTGTGAATGAAGAGATTTGATTATAGGCTGAAAGTTTAACAAATAAAATGTAAAAAAATTTTTATATTTATTAATAATGAGTGTCAATGTGATACATTATAGGCCTATATATATATATATATATATAAAGTGAGAAGGTGGCCTAATTAAAAGCTGGTTTCATTCCTCCTGTTTTCAAATATAAATATATATAATCAAGGAACTTCTTGGTGTGGTATTAAAGAGAAATATTTAAAGAATGCAATGGTATTGAATATCTCAAAAATGCCAAAGTGGCTGCTTATGACTATCTTCCACTAAGCCCTTCATATTATAAATAATTTTTAATTGATTTTGAAAAATTCATTTTCTTACCTTTCACATTAGAAAATCATCTTTTATTTTTTTTTTTTAATCATCTGCTATTAGATTTACAGTTGAAATCCTTTATTTTAAAAATGAAAATTGATTAATTTCTAAAAAAAAAATAAAAATAATGTGAGTTTTACAAATTTTGAATTGATTTATTTTAAAAAAGAGGTGAAAATATTTAATTATTTATTTATTCAAAATATACAGACAAATTTGTGCATCTTCCCAAAATGAAGCAAAAATTATTTGAAAATTTATTTTTTGTATTTAATATCAAATAAAAGAGAATGTGGGAATAAGGAACTATAAGTAAATAATTGTACTTTAAATAATACACTATACAATATATTAACTCAATCACATAAAAAAACACACATTGGAATCTCAAAATCAAAATGTCACACTTTGTTTGATCAACTTCCCCATGGATTAAAGATCCTCCACCCCCTAGGGGAACACAGGGCCGTTGGAGATAAATCCCTGGGCCCTGTAAAATTTCATTCATTCCAATAAAAAATTATTTTCACTAGATTGCTAGAAATCTTAGGAACAGATTCTTAAACCATTTCTCTTTTGCAGGTTTGTGTTTCTCCAGTGCAATGTGTTCAGTACTCAGTGTTAAGTGTTCAGTGCTAAGTGTTCAACTAGTGCAATCAACTGGATCAGCTCTACGAGTGCAGAGAACTTCGATGGATCAGCTCTACGAGTGCCAGGCAAGGAGCTTCGAGCGACCGTCAACCCCTCAGGAGGTGAATATTTTAATCTCATAAATCCAAAAAATACTAATAATTGATCTGTTTCTAATTTCATTTTTTTCTTTTTTGTTACAGATTCCTGAGGGTCAACAGAACAAAGGTATTATGCATGGTGCAAGAATATTAAAGGGGGTAGATTAGATTAGCTTTTTAGGATGTTCTTTTTTCAGCTGCCAGAGAGAGAGGAAAGAGCCTCTTCCGCCGCGGGATTCCGTCATCATCTTAGTATCTAGGTCTTGAGGTGTTATTTTCACACCTTAAATATAGTTTAAAGATTTAAATATAGAGGGGTGGAGGGTGCACCATGCCAACGAGAGGGATTTTGGTTTTTGAACTTGTAGATACTCCTCGTGAATCCAATAGTAAAGAAACCAACGTGAATACTTTCATTTTAGGCCTTTGCTGGATATTTGTTGTTGTTATTAGCTTTAGGGGCCTAATCTTTTAATCGTTCGTTTTGTTAGGATGCCTTGATTTGTTTCTTTAATTTAGGATCCAAACCGAGACCTAAAATGAAAGATATTCTCGTTGATTTATTCCATGAACGGTTCATAAAGAGTTGCGGTCAGATATGATTGAAAGATCGTAGCCCGGGTTCTTTTGTGCTTTGCGAAAAGACATCTTTTGTTGACGCATTCGTGAGTCTGATGTTTTTGTATCTTTGAGGGTGGGTTTGAGTTGGCTCTATAAGTAAAGCGAGTCAGGGAAGGGTTGCAGTTTCTTCAGGAATAGCCTGGAGGGTCTAAATTGCAATCCTTGAGGCTAGGAACCCGAGGGCTCCACCGATCTGATGGTGGAGACGGGGTTACAAATACTCTCTCTATTGTCTTCGTATTTTGTGTTAGGCTAGGTAGGATCTCTTCCCGAGCCCCCTCACTCGTTTGCTTGTAATCCAAAAAATCACGTTCATTCTCATTGATACAAATTCTTCAGACTCCCAGTTTACGGTAAATATATATATATATATATATATATATATATATAATTTATATTCGGCAAGCAAGGGATAATTAATTATTTAAAACCTTGCTATTCTTTTTTTATTATTTTCAATTACTTCATACACTTTTTGTTGTAGTAAATGAAAATAACTTTTTTTGGTGTTTATTTTTATTTAGTGTTTATGTGAACGTGAAAAAGTGAGAGAAGAGAAAAAATTTTCAATATTTTTTGGGAAATGAAAGGTAAACTTAAATAAATAAATTAAAACACCAATTCAAAATTGTTATAAATTAACTTATAATTAAGACTAATACAATTTTTTTTTTAGGTCTTGACGTAAAACTAAAAGAAAGATGAGAGAAAATTTGATGTGCTTAGTTACATACACCTTCAACAAAGTGATTTTTGAAGACCTTGGAGCCTCCCTTTAACTCTTATATTTCTTTTTTTATTAACCTATTTTCATTTACTACATACACTTTTTGTTGTAATAAATGAAAATAACTTTTTTGGTGATTATTTTTTATTTAGTGTTTATGTGAGCGTGAAAAAGTGAAAGAAGAGAAATTTTTTTTTTTTTGGTAAATAAATTAAAACACTAATTTAAAATTCTTATAAATTAACATAAGACTAATTGAATTAATTTTTTAGGTCAGGATTTATAACATGTTTAATAACACAAATGACTCATTTAAATTTTCCATAAATAAATAATTATTGTCGGAAAACTAAAAGAAAGATGAGAGAAAATTTGATGTGCTTAGTTATATACAGCTTCAACAAAGTGATTTTTGAAGACCTTGGAACCTCCTAATCTGTAATGGAATAATTTTGATATAATTGTTTTAGAAGCTAAATTAGAGGAGGTAATTTTTTAAAATAATATTACAAAATTAATAATATATCTCTCGATTGAAATTTAAATAATTAAAATGTTAATTTTTCAGATGGATGATATTCTGAATAATGAAATTATATCTATGAAATAACAGTAAATAAATATTTTCTAATCAAAACAACTCACTGTGGCAATTAATTTTAACTGACTAGGACCTCAACAAAAATATTTTAACTTCTCAAAATATATTAAATACAAAATATATTTAAACTGTTCCTGGACTAATAAATCTCTTTAATAACCAACTAATTTCAATAATTATAAATAATGGTGAATAAGGAAATTATCTGCATGCGAGAAAAATTGATATTTAATTCTCTTGAAGAAAGACAGTTAATCGTAATAACTAAAATATTTTTTGTAATTTGAAAGATTAAATGAAATGAAGAGAAGAATATCCAAATATTGAACCAAGTCCATTCATGGGACTCTCTTCTTAAGAAAATCTCAAATTGATGAAATTTTTTTTTTTCATTTATTTGGCCATACCAAAACATTACATTCTAAACGTACTAAATACATTAAACAATACAAAATAAAAACAAGAAAAATAAATCAATCAAAAATACATCATATCAACAAAGTAGTCAAAATGAAGAAAAGTAAAATACTAATAAAAAGAAACTCACAAAAGTAAACTACTACACAATAACATGCTAAAATACAGGGCTATATGGCTATTTTTGTTGTAAAGAATAATGTTGTAATGAAAATTAAAAAGGAAGATTTTAAAATAAACAAGATATTATCTCATACATACGGTGATTATAAAATCAAATTAATTCACTTTGAAAGTCATGCTCGGAATCTACAACATGTGGGTGCCTAGATGAAGACCACGGCCTGCCCGAGCTGGGGCTGGGAATTCTTTACATGTCAGTCTCTTCTATATTTTCAAGGCGTCAGACACTTCGAGGGCCGGCCTCTTCTCAATCACATCAATTTATCAAAATCACTAAAAAGTGCCGACCTCGCACCGCGGAATGAAAAGACAAGGAGAGAAGAATTAATTTTGAAAGTTATACTATTCTACAAATAAAACAAAAAAGAATGAAATTCTTTATAAATCTGAGGGAGGATTGGATGGGCTAAAAGGGGAGATGTGGAGGCCCATTCATATTAATTATATTAATACTTTCATTCACGTGCTCACACACAACAAGTGAGTACGTAGATGATGACCACTAGTTAACCGAACTAAGAATGGCATTTCTTTTATTCCTTTCAAGCCGAAAACCGTCCATGAAAAAATTATCTAGGTAGAGCCTTGTTTGAAAAGGATGGAATTTTTTCAAACAATGCTCAAATAGACTGTTCATTAGCCAGTCAATATATCGTTTAAGATAGCAAGTTTGCGAGATATGTTTGTGCTTATGATTGGGCAAAATTGCACCTCCTGGAGTCGAACCAGGACCTCCACGCTTTCGCGGCGGGTGGACTACCCTTATCCTAGGGCGCCGGCCCAATCTCAAGACCTTTCTATTGTCAATGAAATTTTAATTTCATTAGTATAATAGGCGGATGCGAGATATTGTGCTTATTGGGCCGGCGCCCTAGGATAAGGGTAGTCCACCCGCCGCGAAAGCGTGGAGGTCCTGGTTCGACTCCAGAGGGTGCAATTTTGCCCAATCATAAGCACAAACATATCTCGCAAACTTGCTATCTTAAAAAATTATTATATTTGCCACTCATAGATTTTACAATTCATTCCCTGTGATAAAATTGAAACAAGTACAACGTCGGGAATTCTCAAGTGGTATTGCTAAAGTTGATTTACTTAGAAGAAAAGAAAATTGCTACAGCAGAATTTCATCCAAGTAAAAATTTTAACGTTATTTGGATTCAAGAATTGAAATTGACCCATTTGTATCTGTTACTGGATGGTGAGATTATCTCCCACCTTTCAATCCAATGAGGAGATTTCTTGAAGAAGAACGAGCTAACTTCAGTTCTTTAATCTGCAGCTTGTCCTGCTTAGCATTCGCCTCAAGAAACCTTTCTATAAATCATTTGGACATCAGTTAACAATATATATTAAAATACTGGTAGAACGAAGAATGTCCTAGAATTTATTTCTTTTTATTTTCCACCAATTTGAAGATAGAGTGAAAATTTTTTTTTTTTTAAATGACCACAAGCTTCTAGATTAAAGGCCATTTATTCACTGGATCGAGGAGGGCATAGAAGGAACCTCTATGTGATGCTCCTTAGTAACGTTGTCTTTTCTAAAAGACACGGCTAATCTTTCCCAACAACAAACTTCAAACAGAATGGTAAAAAGATGAATTTTTATTTTTTAAATTTTTTTCCCCCAAGTTGAGAGCTGTGCGACTAATCACACCAGATTTTTTATTACCTAATTTCTAGAAGAAACACGAGTGGTTGGATTGGGGGGGGGGGGGGGAAGGGCGGCAAAAATGACCAGGCACGTAGGCAACAACATACTCAGAAACCTTGTCCAGAAACGGCCCTGATTAGATATACATTGTTCATGTTAATAACTCAAAAAGTATTTCCATTAGAATTTGAAATCTTGTCAAATTATTCCTCTATTTGAACTTATTCTATTATAAAGGAATTCGTTTAATATTTGCAACCCTTTGAAAGTTGAAGGGGGTAAATTTTTCTACCCTCTGTCCCCTTGATTTGAACACTCTAAAGGACCGTAAAGAACAACTTTTTGAACATATCGACACTAGGGTTGGTCGAATCGATTTCGATTTTAATCGAAAATCGATTTTGACTTAGCAGTGGCGTACCGAGCTTAACTCGCGCCCGCGCACAATACCTTTTTAGCGCCCCCCCCCCCCCGTTTTTTCTTTTTATTTAAGAATTAACATTTATATTACACTGGCACTAAATTTAAAATATATTTTCCAGAAATCAATTATAATAAAAATTATCCAGGCAATTTTTTGTTTTCGGACCATTTGGCGCCTCCCCCCCCCCTCCCCCCCCTCGCTTCGCCACTGGGACTTGGGGGACCTCAAAACATGTATTTCCATCAAAATTTCGACATCGAATTTTTCACATGATCGCAATACTTTCTCTCTATATATTTAATATATAATAAGGGTGAGAGAAAGTAAAATCAAGTATAGTTCAATAGCAAATGTCAGTTTTGTTTGCTTACGAGTTCTAAATGGCCGGTACAGGGAATACTGTGACGTCTTTCTGGAATGGTCTATACAAAAAAAATTAAAAAGGACAATTAACATGTAAAAATGCATGTAAATAAATACAAATTTCAGTTATTATTTTCTAAAATTTTCACTTTATAGAAATTTACTTTCAAATATTGAATATACATTTTTAGTTATTTAATTTTTTGATGTTGGCATTGTTACTGTTGGCGGTTGACATTGGGTGTGGTGTGAGCAGGTAAAAGTTATTTGGTTATTTGTCTGAGTCATATTCGTCAAACTTCAAAAAGAAAATTACTCACACTATTTGTCTTATCATCTAATTGTACTTTTTTAAAACATTCCTTTATTTTAATACGCCTATTTAACATGTAAGTATGAATATTATATTTTCAAGTAAACAACATTTTATTATTTATCATAAAGGCCTACATCATTAATACTATTTGTAATTATTATTTTCTCTTATTTAAATAATTCATAATTTAGTCTTTTA
Source organism: Euborellia annulipes (assembly GCA_023213315.1). Lineage (NCBI taxonomy): Eukaryota > Metazoa > Arthropoda > Insecta > Dermaptera > Anisolabididae > Euborellia > Euborellia annulipes. The sequence goes on along the minus strand of JAKCPI010026390.1, from coordinate 55,951 downwards.
ATTTTTCATTAACTATATGATTATCTTATTTTATTTTTAAAACATATGTGTACCATAAAATTCAGGTCTCCCTTTTGAGGACATTCACTAATCTTTACCTTATATGGTCATACTTCTTTTCTGAATTGCAACACATTCCAAGAGGCTCTAAGCCATTTGGTCAATTCATCGTATGACTTGAAACAAGACACTTCTAGATAAATTTGTTCCCAATATAGAAAATAAGGTATAGTGAACATACAAAATTTGACTGAACATTGATAAATAAATTTACTATTTCCAATTTTCTTATTAAAATATATTTTTTTTACCTGTGAATAAAAATAGTTATTATTATTCAAGTATTTTAATACGAATTGTTTTTCAGAACTGAAAATTAACAATGTCTTCCCGAAAAACCGCCGGTCGTCGTGCCACGACAAAAAAACGAGCACAACGAGCCACCTCTAATGTATTTGCGATGTTCGATCAGGCGCAAATCCAGGAATTTAAAGAAGCTTTCAATATGATCGACCAAAATAGGGATGGATTTATTGATAAAGAGGATTTACATGATATGCTTGCTTCATTAGGTATTATTATTATATATATACCTATATGGGCAATATTTTTACTTTTCGACCACTTTTGTGGGGAGGGGTCGTGGATTTTCCCCAAATTTTAGTATGTTATAGTGCCTTAAAAGGTAAGATTGTGTGCTAATTTTCATCCCTCAAAGGGCTCCTGGTTCAGAGGATTTTAATTTACTGGGCAGCGTAGTTGATGAAAAAACCTATCTATCGTGAATGGTTAAAATGTCCTAAGTCTATTGTATCTAATTTGGCAGATATTTGAAAATGGTCAAATTTTTCAATTTTTCTTCGATCGCACTTAATCGGTCCCCAAAAAGGGGCCTTAATACTTGGAGTTTTAAAAATATTTTTCTAAGAACTTGAAGATATTACAAAAAAAATGACGTTTGTTGAATCAAAATCGATGGACAGGTCTTTGAGATATCGAGTTTTGAATATCGGGCAAAAATGACCCTTTTTGGTCATTCTAATGGTGTCTTCTCTGAACCAGGAGTCCTTTGAGCGCTGAAGATTGGCACACAATCTTACTTTTTAAGGCCTTACAAAATACTAAAATTTGGGGTAAATTCACGACCCCTCCCCACAAAAGTGGTCAAAAAGTTAAAATATTGCCCATATATATACAATTATTTAATTTAACATTTATCTTTTTTACTAAATAAGTGACAAAGTTATACCATCATACTAGTTTTACTTTGTATTATTTACATATATCTGTGAGTAGGTGTGAGTGTGTGTGAGAATATATTGTTATGTAAGATGTTTATGTTTATATTAGAGTGATTGTTGCATGAAAAATTTACGAATAAATAAATCGATAATTTCTCATGTAAGAAAGAATTTATTATTTCTGTGTATACTGTAAAATAGACTGTTTATCACAGTGGAAGTGCGCTGCGTCCATTACCTGATAAATTTTACAGTCTATTTTGCCCTATACACAAAAATAATAAATACTTTCTTATATGAGAAATCGGTTTATTTATTTATTTTTTTTTTTATAAAAAACACACTTTTTTCCCATTCACACACATACACACAATCTTTTCGGCAACTTAGGCCATTTAAGACTTTTTACGATACCCTTTATTTGTAAATATATCTATTGGGGTCCAGGCATTCTTATTTAAGCTATTTGGTATCCAAATGGCTTATATAAAATCATCGGACTGCCTGGGACCCGATTCCTCGACCCGTACAAGCCAGGCGCGCTACCAACTACACCAAGCCCGAGGATATCGGTTTATTTATTCGCAAATTTTCCATGCAACAATCGCTCTTACATAAACATAAAAATCTTAAGTCACCATATATTCTCACATCCACTCCACATATCTACTCACTCTTACTCCCAATATCCATCAATTAGGCTCTTATTAATAAGAATCTGTTTAAGATAATCTCCATTTGTGAGAAAGCTTAGATCAAACTTTGGTCAGTGGATCCTTATGAAAATTTGAGCTTATGATCTAAATCTTTGATTAGCTTTGGTTCAGGAAAGTGCATTCTACTAATGCTTATTATCTCTTTGTCCTTTATTGAAAATTATATATATATATATATAGATTAATCCTTGGTAAAATATCATGGAAAGAAATAAAATAACTTGAGTTTAAGTCGTAAGCTTAAATAAAACTAATAGAGGTCGTTTTACACATATTCTTGAATGAGGTTTTTTAGAAACTTGTTCTTTGAGGTATGTCTTTGTGGCTGGAAACATTTCTAAGGCGGAGTTAAAAAAAATTTGCAAGACATATGCAGCCAAAATTATTTCTTTTATTATGCCGTTCCAAGCTAACGTTTCGGCCACTAGTCTAGGCCATCTTCAGAGCCGTAGGCGAGAATAAATGAAAATTATAAATTTCAGCGACACACATTCGCATGAACGTAGTGCTCATAGGAAAACGAAAGAAGTTAGCCTGGAACGGCATAATAAAAGAAATAATTTTGGCTGCATATGTCTTGCAATTTTTTTTTTTTGACTACGCCTTAGAAACTTGTTCTTATTTATTTCTTCTCAGTAGTAGATTAAATACTTATCTTTTATAATGCAGAAAATAAATATGATTTAAAGATTAGTCGGGTAACAAATTAAAAACATAATGATAAAATTAGATTTATAAATATTTTATATTTTAGAATCCAAACCTAATTTTGTTATCAACCAAAGTTTCGAATTTTCTTCCTGAATATCACACTCACCTAGGCCCTTTGGTCAGAGTGTTTAGGTATGCGTATCAGTGTTGTTGAACAGGATTTGAGAAGGCTCATATTATCTCTTGAAACCCAATTTGTCCTTCAATGTGTTTTTACTCTCTTAAAATACTTTTCACATTTAAATATGTTTTTATTTGGTTTATTATTAGAATATGTTTTTCAATAATTGATCTTTTCTTCTAACTATTTTAAAATATAATTTAAATTTTTTAAATTATATAGAAATCTAAATGTTTCTATCATTCAAAAACCTGTGAAACCGCACATATATTAAAAATGTTCATTTGTAAATATGTTGCACCTAAAACCTACATCACTTTCCCTTCAAACTTGATAAAAAAATCCCCCTGCGACCCCCCTAGATTCTTAGTCAAACAAAACTAGTTTTAGTTAGGTAAAAACAACACATTTTAACTAAAGTTTTACTGTTAACATTATATAGATTACATATAAATTATATTTTATATAATGTAAATTTTTTTTTAAATTGATTCATTTTGTTATTTAGGAAAGAATCCAAATGATGATTATTTGGATGGAATGATGAATGAAGCTCCTGGACCCATTAACTTCACCATGTTTCTGACATTATTCGGTGAACGTCTTCAAGGAACAGATCCAGAAGATGTTATTAAAAATGCTTTTGGATGTTTCGATGAGGAAAATAACGGTGTTATTAATGAAGAACGACTTCGAGAATTGCTTACATCAATGGGGGATCGTTTTACTGATGAAGAGGTAATAAAAAACAAAACGAAACGAAACCTCACTTGTCAATAAATAATAAACTACATACCTATAATAGAGAGAAGGCCTTCAAGTCAATATATTAGACATACATGTATATCTAATATTTATTAAATCAAATAGCCGATATATTATACAGTAGTTGCTTTTTGAGGTTGTGGCTGTGATGTTAATGGAGAATTGGAGATGTCAGCCAAATTGGGATTGTCCAGCTTAATAAAACTCCCAGAATAAGACATTTCGGCCTGAATTTATTTGGACATCTTCAGTTATTGGGAATTATACACATAGTGCAAGTGCACATGTGATCAAACCAGGACTCGTCAATAATAAAATTTATTTGCTTCATATATACATACATAATTATATGGATTATAATTATTAAAGATAATTATATGAATTATCTCTGAGCTTGGGCACAGGAGCCATATAATTTTGTATGAAGCAAATAAATTTTATTATTGACGAGTCCTGGTTTGATCACATGTGCACTTGCATTATGTGTATAATTCCCAATAACTGAAAATGGCCAAATAAATTCAGGCCGAAACATCTTATTCTGGGAGTTTTATTGAACCTAGATAATCCCAATTTGGCTGGTATCGCCAATTCTCTAGTATACAATAGTTTTTATTTAAAACTGTTAGCAAGTACTTACCAATTTGTCAGTAGGTGCCAAAGTACCACCCATTTCATAGGATTATTTCATTTATAAATATGAAAAATTTATATTTGAAATTTTCGCAGCCCAAACGACATGAGTGGTACCTAACTTTGGCAGTAACTGTACATCTAGATTGTATTGACGAAAAAATTCGATATCTCAATATCAGAGACATTTTTACTTAAAAAGTGATTTTATCATTATTAAACTCAAATAGTCGAGTGCGATTAAATGGTCTAGTGCAGTGGTTCCCAACCGCTGTGCCTCGGCACCCAAGGATCCGCGAGAATGGCTAAGGGGTGCCACGAAATATTTAGAAAAACTAAAAAAAAAATAAAAAGGCGGAAAAATTAAGTTTTGCTAAAAAACGTCAAATGATTTTCACGCAAGAGAAAAATATTTTTCCACAGGGTGGCAAAAATTTCGTTTTGCTAGGGAAATAAAAAGAAAAAAAAGAAGGGTGTAATGTTATTATCATCGCACCTTTAGGGTGCCATCGACTTTAAAAGATTGGGAAACACTGGTCTAGTGCTAGCAAATTGTATGGCAAATCTCCGATTCTTCTCCTGGTGTTACCTATTTTTTCCGCCTATTTGCGTTAATAAACTTCGAAATTTTCTGATGTCTAAAGTTGTCCCATTTTACGGTATATAGATTTTTTTATTCGGTTATATCAAAAAATAAGACATGGTTTTTTATTTGAATGAGACCATCCTATTGGCAGACATCCTCTACTATTATATCTTTTAATATATGGAACTTCCTGATTTTTTTCACCTTCCTACCTACTTTCATGGCGATCATATCACATTCATTTATACCATTAAGACTCCATTGACAATCTCTTCCTTTAATTAATTAAAATACTGAATAATTATTATCAAATATAATAGATACAAAAAACATTTAAGCCAAATAGTGATCTCGAACGAAGAAAATCGAAATTAGTAATCAAAGAAGATCGAAATATTTATTAGAAATTTCCTAGTTTTGAACCACGGAAGTTTCGATTGAAATTTTTTCATATTAAAAAAAAAAAAACAATAAAATAATCATATGTTAAAAAAGGCGTGGGTTAGGTTTACACTCACACCATCTAAAGCACCATCCTTACTTGATTGGATTCATTTATCTATAAGTTTGAACGGCTTCTATTTTCTAGCTGACGTTCAAGGAATCTAGGCCTCGAAATTTTGAAAAAATAAATAACCAGGACCTTGTGTGATTTTTCGAAAATAATACATGACAAAAATAAATGTATATATTACAAACACGCCACTCAATATAATTTATTATTTTATTTTCAGGTTGATGAAATGTACCGAGAAGCTCCAATTAAAAGTGGAATGTTTGATTATATCGAATTCACAAGAATCTTGAAACATGGCGCAAAGGACAAAGACGAACAATAATTATTCTTATTCCACAAAATGATTTTTTACAGGTACACCTACATCTCGAAGCAATTAAATTTTTATTATCACTTTATATATTTCCATTTATTTCTATTAATATTTATAAGAAAAATCGTGCTGTTTGACAGCAATAGAAACTACATATATATATATTAAAAAATACACGTATATAAAAAAAAAAATTTCGTAGACTGTTACGCATTTTTTATTGTATTAATAACAATGCATTTTTCAAGTGAATAGCCACATTATATTATTATTAGTTTTTAATCTAAACTTTTTTAAAATTTTAAATTCCAAATAATAAAATACAAATATTCCTTGATTTTCTATTGCTTCTATTACTATATTTAGATATCTTTTTCTATACTTAATATTTTTAGAGTAAATACAAAAATTAATTTTAATTAAATTGCATTTTTTTGTGTAATTTGGGTTATATGATTAAAATTTTCAATATTTATAAACTATTTTTTTATTTTTATACATATATTTATATATATTTAATATTAGAACAATTTTTAAAGAATTAGTTCATTCATTAATAATATAATTTATTAATGAAATATGAAATATTACTTTTAGATTTTGGATATATATTTTGAAAAGAAAAAGTATATATACATATTTTGTAATTGATGAAGAATCCAAATTGTATTTTGGAAATGTAAACCTATTCCAGACATATTTGGAAATAAGCCATAATGTTAGTTGGTAAACGTATACAAAATTTGAATAAATGAACAAATTAAAAAATATATTTTCATGCAAGTATAATATTAATCCACCCATTATCTCAATCATGTATTATAGCATTTAATTCTTATATTTACTTAGAAAATAAAATAATATACCGTACCGAAACTCCTCAAACTACGCTGATTTTTTGGTAAGGGTGTAGGAAGGGAAAAACAAAAATAAAAATTTTTTTATTTTCCCAAATGAGTTTATTTCCTAATATTTGGAAGGTTCCTAGAAGGCCCAGAGGCTCTTCTTCTTCAGAGCTCATTTTACACTCCTCTAACATTATAATATAATCTTGAGAGCATTCAGATTGCTCTCAAGAGTTACCGAAGACAATTGGCTTTCTTGAATGCAAAAACCCTTGGCTGTTATTATAATGTTAGCGGAGTGTAAAATGAGCTTCCTCTGAAGAAGAAGAGCCTTTGTGCCTTCAAAATATTAGGAAATAAACCCATTTGGGAAAATAAAAAATTTTATTATGTTTTTCCTTCCTACACCCTTGCCGAAAAATCAGCGTAGTTTGAGGAGTTTTGGTCTATAATTCTCTCGGCAACACTCATTAAGCTTCTATTAATATACCATAAATTGTTGAGAACTTGCATTTTAGTGATGGAAAGATACTCTAGAGTCAGGACTTCCAGTACTGGGGCCTTTGGCGGTAATAAGCCGGTAAAGTTGCGGGAAGATGTTTTTTCGCAAATGTCTCGAAAACTATGCGGTTTTCCGCAAAAATTGATCTATAAAAAAATAATCGAAATTAAATTACAAACAAAAATGGTCTAGTACATAATCACGCTAGAGTGAACGGTTTGGGAGATTTAGAGGGGTAAAATTTATTATTAATGTGAAAGGAGACACTGAGATAGAGAAATATTTATATCTTGATACCATGACAACCATTATATGAATTACCCCTTTATCTCCCGAACCGTTCACTTTAGCGTGATTATGTACTAGACCATTTTTGTTTGTAATTCAATTTCGATAATTTTTGTATAGATGAACTTTTGTGGAAAATAGCATAGTTTTCGAGATATTTGAGAAAAACAATCTTCCCGCAACTTTATCGGCTTATTTCCGCCAAAGGCCCCGGTACTGGAAGTGCCGACTCTAGAGTATCTTTCCATCACTAAAATGCAACCTATTCTGAAAATATTAGCCTTCAAAAAAACTCCTGTCCATTTTTGTCGTCAGCCCTCCGACTATTAGAGATAACTTTTGAAGAACTTTTTACTTATAATATATATATTTATAACTTTTATAGTATAATATCCATATTTTTATGTTGTTTTTTAATTTTTTATATATTTATCCTCGTTTCATCTCATAAGAACTGGCATTCTCTAATTAAAGACGAAACGTTTTCTTTTAATAGGATTTTTATTCGATAAAGGCTATCTTATCTGACTGACTTCATCGCCTTTTACTGATCTAAAAATTCATTTTTCTATCCAAAAGGATCAAAAGCTTTATCCCTACAATTTTTTTTTATCTGGTTTGAACTAGGATATTATTTTTTATGATTCTTATAATTAATTTCCATTCATATTTATGTTTATTAACTGAAAAAGCAGAAAAAATTAAGTATCAATAGTTGACGCCACTGCCGATTTGTCTTAATAAATATAAAAATGAATTGTAATTAATCTCTGTAAAAAAAGAAAGAAAGAAAAATATTAGGACCAAAATATAAAAATAATGAAATCCACTAGATTTCTAATCGAACCCTCTATCAGAAAATTGATCCATTTTCAAATAATATAAAAAAAGAAGAAAAAGCTTTTCATTTAGCCACATATTGAAAGTAGATTTACAAAACAAATATTCAACTTTTTCACTAGCAGGAAAATAAAGTGCAAGTTCAACTTGATTTAACCCTTCGTCGGGCACAGTCGACCTCAGAGGCCAGCAAAAGACATTCCTCTCCACTTCTCATAGGAGGCCCAGCGCCCCATCCCTCCGTTTACTCGCGTAACTTTAGGGACTTATCACAGATCCTAGTCAGCCGTTGGCCCTTATACTGCTTACGTACTACTTCCCTGGCTTCACAGGCCCGATTTACTAATTACGAAGGTTTAGGTTGCCATCAATAGTAATTATCTATTGGAGTGCAGGTATTCTTTGGTATCAAAATGGCTTAAATAAAATCATCGAACTGCCTGGGATCCGAACCCGCGACCCTTGGTATAGAAGGCAGGCTCACTACAAACTACACCAAACCCGAGGGCTACTGTACTGTTGTTAAAAAATGAGAGTATAAGAAGAAAAACCTAAAGCTAGAAGAGAGGAGAAAGGCAACATCCGAAAGTTGGGAAAGAACTAGAATTTTTAAAGAACGAGAGTCTGGATAGTTCACCTAAAATAATTTACCCATCTCAAAATTGAACGTATCCGCCGACCCGCCATTGATATTCTTCCATATTCTCCCCTCGCCGAAGGTTTCGCTAGCGGCTGTGTGGCGACGCCACCATCGTTAACTTAACTCAATGCTCTTCAGTGTTGAACGAGGCTCCCTCGCTAAAGCATATAGCCATAATATCCAGGGGTCATCTCCAAATTGACAATCATAATCATCGTCATTATTACTTATTGACATCGGACATTCGGATTTCAACAACGGCATGTGCTTATCATTCGTCATGTGGGTTTTTTAATGTGTGAATTTATGTGAAAAAGTGTTCGTGAGATACGAAAGTGTGCGTCTCCTATTGTTGCCCGCCAATTTCATTGTCGCTGTCATCATCACCAATCGAGGGTTTTAATGTAAGTTTTTCAACATTTTATTGTTATTAAAATTATTTATTTCACAAATAACATCAACAACCTCTTTTTTAATGCGTAGAAGAATATTCGATTTATTTTTCTAATGTTAAATGTTTTTCTGAATAGCTCCATTTTTATTTAATTGTATAGGAAAGTAAGTCGTCCATAGAGAAAGTATTTTAAGTCGATCTCGATATTTTGATGATACTTAGACCTCTTTATCAAAAAATTGGAAAAAGCATTATTGATATTATTTTGGTGTCAGATCGATGAAATTTGGTATGTAATTCTGTATCAACTTATTGAATAAATCTGTCAACCCAAAATGGTAGTTAACCAAATAATTTTTTTTTTCTAAGAATTTGAATTTGTTTTATTTTTGTCAATTTATGATAAAAAAAATAACATTATTTTAAATGGTTTTTACATATTTTTCAAAATCATAATAGTTTTTGACATAATCATAATAATATAAGTTGTTTTAATATTAAAAATTATTTCTATTATTTTTTTTTTGTTTTTAATCATTAATTAATTTATTACTGTCTGGGCGGGCAAAAGTTATGAGAAGGGAAGATGGAGTGGAGGGGAAAAGGGAGGCGTTCTCCGAATAAATAAAAAATTATTAAAATCAATTAATACATTGGCACAAACAACATTTGCGAAGTGTGTGTGTGTGGGGGGGGGGTGATGAATTACATTTTTTTTAATGGATCCTCTCGTTTGACCTTTTGTAAAATCCTTTGGGGGGAGGGGGTTTATGATTAATATTTAAAACAAATGCAAACATTCTTTAAAATTAAAATAGAATAAAATTTTAAAAACCTCATTCTAGAGACATTGTTCTTTTTCATCCCCCCCTCCTCCCTTGTTGCTTTACTGATTAATATATAATTAGGGAATGAGCACCGGGATTAATAAGGACATATGATACAACCATTATATTTTAGTCCAGATTTAATTATTAACATTAAATTAAATTCCATTGAAATCAGTGACATACCAAGATTTGACTATGGGGGGGGGGGGGAGACTATGTTTTTTATTTTTTAAAGGGACTCTCCTTTTAGAAGTAAATCAAGGTCCTTGGGGGGGGGGGGGGGTTATGGTTTAATAGCCAAAAATATTTAAAACCAATGCAAACATTAAAAAAATAAAAACTGGTGTGATGGTCGCAGAGCACACAACTTTCTCTTACCTTCGGTAATCTAAATTTGTGCTTTGTGTTTGTTTCACCAGATTTTTTACTTTCTCTGAGACATTTTGTCCACGGAATACCATTTTTTTCTCTCCTGAAAGGTGGAGGTTATGGTCCCCCCACCTCTGATTGCGCTACTGAGGCAACGAAATTAATTTTTAAACAATCTTTTAAGCAGATCTCTATTAAACGTTAAAGTATTGTAAACTACAGTATTTTTTATAAAAACTGATGGGGTTTGCCTAGCTCCAAATAGTTGCGATTATTGTTTAAACTCCGAAATACCGGCAAAGTGTAAATAATTAATTTTAGGCTTAAAAATCTTGATTTGTCTTCATTTCTTTATTTATTTATTTAAATTTATATAATATTAATAGTAAAGTGTTAAAGTGAAATAGTCATAAAATAAGATTTTGCTGTTTTACATCTTGATTATTTCAAAAAAATTTTTTTTTTAACGTGCCTGGTTTCAAGTTCAAGGCTATACTTTATTTATATCTTTCACAGGATTGCATTTTATTATTCGCTTGAATGGTTGTTCTTATTCTTAAGCCATTAAATATTGTCACATTCAATCAACAATAATTTTATCGTCATTCAATCTTTTAAACGCCCTCTTTTAAATTATCGGAGAATAAATTAAAGCATTACTATTCTTCATACTTCATATGCAAAATTGTGTTTTTTTTATATTCTAATTTCAGAAGGTGTGGGACTATATTTTTGTTAAAAATTTCTTTTTGAAAATAAAACTTTCAAGAGATGATTAAGTAAATTTTTAAGTATTTTCAGCCAGAAAAGGCCGAAACGTTAGCTGTTGAAAATAAAAAAAAAATCCTGGCTGCATTTTCTTCTGTTTTTTATTCCTGATTATTTCTACCAGCCATAAAATACCCTTGTAATGTTATCCTTTTATTTGTAGATCTCACTGTGAAGGAATCATCTGCAGTAGCCTATAAGCAACAATTCTACAAATCGTACCGATTTGTTGTTGAGCGAATCGTCACACATTTCTATCCAATATTGTTATAATAGATGAGCTAAGCATGAACACAAATTTGATGATGGCGGGCTCATCCTCTGTAACACATAGAATAGAAATGTGTGGAGATTTGCTGAACTTGATTGCTTATACTGAAGATGATTTGATTACCTTGGGATCGAAATATTTCGATATATATTTATCAAATCATCTTTTTTTGGTCGAAAGACCATATGAAAATTCAACTTCCTTATATGGCGAATCGATTAAATGCATTTTAGCTATTATTTCTATAAATAATTTAAATAATTTTTTTAGAGCTGTCGTTCAAAAATTTAAAGGTGAAGGTGAAGAAGAACTCATTAAGGTTAAGTTTGTTTTTTAACCCCCTTCCTCCCCTTTTTTTCGCCCGAATTTCATCACCACCTTTATTGGATCTGCTTCTTTTGTAAACATAACAAACACTGTGCCAAAAAGACAATCTATTTTTGTTCTCTTGATAGAAAACTCACTAATAAAACGACAACAAACTCGGGAAATTTATTTCAAATGGAGACTGGAATCTTTTAACGCCTTCTTATTTATGAATTTATTAATCTATAATAATACATTCATTACCACAATCTACGGTTTTCAAAATATTTTTCTCCAAGTCACACTTTTCTTCAGTGACTCCGTGAATCTTTAGTTTTTAGGTAATCTGTAGAAGTTTCATGAATTGGTAAAATCAAAGATGATTTTGAATAGGGACCCAAGCGATTCAAGTGAACAAGGATTATAAATGTTTGTACTAAATATGTGGATTAGAGTTTTGTCTTCAATAATTTTATTCTTCAAATTACAAAAATCAGAGATGTTTCTCAGCAGTCCCTGCCAAGAATTTCACATGGAGGAGGATTATAAATTTTTGTACGTCGCCTGCTTAGAATCAGTGGCAAAATTCAACAATTCAAGAAAAGGAGTTTGAATGTTTTATAAACATAAACAGCCGGGCCAAAAATATATAGGCCAGAATCAATATCAAAGATTGGAAATATATTTTCGCCACTTTGGCACTCAAAAGAGAAGACGTTTTAACAACGTTTGCTAGGCTTAACTCAAAAATTTCGACACTCTGATTCTCAGCAGGCGATATGTGGATTAGAGTTTTGTTTTGTTTCAATAATTTTATACTCCATATTCATCTCAGGTCAGTTCATTGAATCGACTTTTATACATTGCGTTTCTTAAATACAGGTATATTTTTAGCAGCCTGTACTAAATCAAGTTAGATGCCAAATTTCTTACCAGAAATAAGAACTTGGCTATTCACCTTGCTTACTTGACAGATCCATCCTCTATTATTGTTTTTGTGAATGTCAATCTATATTTAACATTTATATTTTGATATTTAAAATTTTATTTGCTTCAAAGAGATTTGATAAATATCATAACATCTTTCGTTTTTTTTTTACTCTTTATTTTTAATGTTCCGATAAAATAGTCATGCTTTAGATGTCAGCTTGTGAAAAATAACTCATCTCGTTTAGCATGGCGAGGCGCCGTGTTTATTTTAACTTTCTCATAAAGAGTTCTGAATTCAAGTTGGACAAAGACGCTTACTAAGATGAGAAGTTTAAAAATAAAATTGACCTATCTCATTTAAAGAAAAAAAAAAAAAATGATGTTTACAATTTTTCTTTTTTATTTGAAATTGGAAGGAGCACGATTCGAATCAATGCACTCCCACGCTTTTTGCTTTCCATCTTTGATCATCGACTATAAACAATGCTAGGTGGATATTCCTATTGTTCATCTCGAAATGGAATTATGTTATTCCTTCACTCAACATACCACTATTCATCAAGAAGATGAATAAAATGGCTTACTATTGTGGCTTTCAAATAAGCGTATCGAATGACTTCTTTTATTCTTAAAAAAAAAAATCCAGAATTTGATGAAAATAATAATAGGCTATAATAATTGCAATATTACATAGAACTTTACAATTTTTCAAAAAAAAAAAAAAATGTGTTTTTTGAATAAATATTTTTTAATTGAAAAAACAATTTTTTTTTTTTAAACAAATCTCATCTGGTTTGTTAGAAAGATTATGGAGAGACCAAACTAAAAAGTAAAAGATCTTTGCATATGTTTGGGTCAAGTTACATTAACAAATATTCCTTTCCCCCATTATTTGTTCAAATTACTATCAGGGGCGTATAGAGAAATTTTTCGGGAAGGGGAGGGGGCACCGAACTCATTTTTAAAAACCCCCATACACAAAAATACCTGTGCTCCGAGGAGTTCGGACCCTCCTCTCAAAGACAAATTTTCGTTAAATTTGTTTTTTAATCCAACCTGAGCCTCAAGGGGCCCAAACCCTTTCAAAGACAAAAGTTATATTAAAAAAATGCTTATACCCAGTATATTAATATATTTCCTTTTTTTATTACTTTTATTTATTCGACGCCCTTTTTCCTACAAAAATATAGATATTAGCCATATACCAGTGGCGTAGCGAGGGGGGGGGGTTGCAAGGGGGGTCATCATGCCCCGGGCACTACTCACAAAGGGGCGCCAAATGGTTCGCAAAACATAAAATTGCTAGATAATTTTTATTTTTATTATAATTGATTGGAAAATATATTTTAAATTTAGTGTCAGTGTAATATAATAATATTGTATATTTCACATATAATATATGATTTTCGAATGGGGGGCCATTTAAGACTTTAAACGATACTCGTTATTTGTAAATATATCTATTGGGGGTCCAGGCATTCTTATTTAAGCCATTTTTCATTTTAATAGAATGTATAATTTGGGAATTATTTACCAAAAACTAAAAAAAAAAAAAAATCAAATGATTTAAGACCGGATATACTAGTGCAGTCTGGTTTATTATAAATTCTTAAAAACATGAAATAGATAAATATGTTATTAGATTTCACGAACATTTCTAATAAATTGGAAAACAAAACAAGAATGAAAGTTTGATAGTTTAAATTAATAGTTGGTTTCATGTCACACACACCTTGTTTATTTATAAACGTATTCACTTTCTATGACTACTCTTATCATATTAGAATATTTTATGACCCATATATAATTTAAATTCCGCCTTCTCTCGTTGCCTTTACATGGAATGTTACCTGTCTTAGTGAAATTAATTTTTCTATTATTATTCTTGTTTATAAAGAACGGTATTTAGTTGTCTGTATTTCAGATGTATGTAATATTCTCGATATTGAATTCAATCCTATCTAACTAAAGATTTTTTAGAGAATTATTGTTGAAGAAGAGCTCTCATATTTTTTTCTCGTTTTCCGTTGACTTATATCCTTAACACCTTAAGTTGAAGTCCGATGACTCACCTTTCATCTTGGCCGTCACTTAAATCATTCAAGAGCACGACCCGCTTCTTCCTTTCAGTCTTTGAATCCTTTGAAAACTGAGGCCTTGGAACCAAGTTTACCTCTAAGCATACTTAACAGTCCACCTTTTGCCGACATTTTACTGGGAACCTTTTACCCCTTTAGGAAATGTATTTCAATTTTATAATTGACATTAGTAGGTCTAATGTATGTGAGATGCCACTCAAAACCTCTTACCCATCCCCCCCAAATCTATATGAATTCAAATATTAATTTATTTTTTCAAATTACTTCTTAATATCATTTTCATAAACTAAATCATTATAGTATTTTAATATTAATTAAGCTTAGTTGATGTTTATTCCCTTGTTGAGTAAATGTGATAACGACTTATTTTGAGCTTACATTGTTGACTCTTTTCTTTCTTTCTTTTTTTTTTTTAAACAGTCGCACTTTTTTCTCATTTGCACACACATTCACACAGTGTTTTCGGCAACTCAGGCCATATAAGACTTTGACGATATTCGTTATTGATTAGTATTTTCATATTTGGGGTTCAAGCATACTTATTTAAGCCATTTGGATACCAAATGGCTTAAATAAAATCATCGGACTGCTTGGGGTCCGAACCCGCGACTTTTGGTCTACAAGTTTAGCACGCTAACCCCTACATTAAGCCCGTGGGCATTGTTGCCTCTCAATCACTACAGGGTCATTCCACGTCAGTTCAACCAGGCCATTTCACCCATAATCTCAGATTTTTATGAAACTTGGTATTTTTGTTCTATATATATAGATAAGTAACAGCACCAAATTTCAATTTTTTATCTCACTTAGTTTTCGAGTTATGGCTCTTTAAAGTTTTGATTTTTTCACCTTGCGCGGCTTGGCTAATGCCAAACAAAATGTGACATGGAAGAGAAAATAATTTCTCATTTGCTTATTTGACACCCAATCTTGATGAAATTTTTTTGGTATGTTCTTTAAACAATAAGGAATTAGAAAAAAAATATATCACGAATCTAAGTTAATCCTAAAATATAAAAAAAAATTCATATTGTTGATTTTTTTTTTAGTTTTGAAAACGCAAACATGCTTTAGCGCTAAAGCCAATATCTCCAAAAGGGAATGAGATATTCAAGAAATTTTTTTTTCTAAATAATCTACATGAAATGGGCTTTAATTTAGTAAAATAAAATGTTTGTGTATTTTGTTCCCTCTATTTCTAAAGTCCATTGCAAGTTTCAATATATAGTTTTACATGTTAAAAAGGTTTCAAGGGCAAAATGAAAATATACATTTTAAAGAGCATCTAAACAATAATTGATTTATGAATTTTAATAAAAATCGTTGCAGGAAATTTTGAGAAAATTGGAAAAAACTGAAAAAGTACATCAGTAAAGTACTAGTACTTTTTGGCCGATTTTGTTCAAAAGCTTATTTTGAGTGTCCGGGAGGGTGCCTAACTTAAATATAAAATTTCAACCTCCTAGCTCAATTCTTTCATGATTTCAAATGGACACTCTGTGTGTGTCTGCTTAAAACTGAACACAGACGAAAATTCAATCAATTCAATTGAAAGTATGAAAGGATTGAGCTAGGAGGTTGAAATTTTATATTTAAGTTAGGCACCCTCCCGGACACTCAAAATAAGCTTTTGAACAAAATCGGCCAAAAAGTACTAGTACTTTACTGATGTACTTTTTCAGTTTTTTCCAATTTTCTCAAAATTTCCTGCAACGATTTTTATTAAAATTCATAAATCAATTATTGTTTAGATGCTCTTTAAAATGTATATTTTCATTTTGCCCTTGAAACCTTTTTAACATGTAAAACTATATATTGAAACTTGCAATGGACTTTAGAAATAGAGGGAACAAAATACACAAACATTTTATTTTACTAAATTAAAGCCCATTTCATGTAGATTATTTAGAAAAAAAAATTTCTTGAATATCTCATTCCCTTTTGGAGATATTGGCTTTAGCGCTAAAGCATGTTTGCGTTTTCAAAACTAAAAAAAAATCAACAATATGAATTTTTTTTTTATATTTTAGGATTAACTTAGATTCGTGATATATTTTTTTTCTAATTCCTTATTGTTTAAAGAACATACCAAAAAAATTTCATCAAGATTGGGTGTCAAATAAGCAAATGAGAAATTATTTTCTCTTCCATGTCACATTTTGTTTGGCATTAGCCAAGCCGCGCAAGGTGAAAAAATCAAAACTTTAAAGAGCCATAACTCGAAAACTAAGTGAGATAAAAAATTGAAATTTGGTGCTGTTACTTATCTATATATATAGAACAAACATACCAAGTTTCATAAAAATCTGAGATTATGGGTGAAAATTTTTTATTTTTTTGGTTGATTTGACGTGGAATGACCCTACATTTAATCTCTATTGCAGCTGGCTGGTTATGAATTATTGTAATTGAATAATGAGATCTATTATCCATTTCAATAAGTTTTAATAAATTATACAACTTTCTTATTAAGTAAAACTACGAAATTATTTTTTAGAGCAAAAAGTATTAAATTTGGTCCATAATAACACCCTATATCTACCAATTTAGTCATTGGATTTGTTATATTAATAATTTCTTTCGCCAATATAACCAAGAAGCTTAATAAATTGACAATGGTTTGGCTAAATGTTTTATATAAGATTGTAATGAAATATGTAATAGTGCAACTAAAAAGAATTTGAGATCACTGTTTGATTTTATTTATTGTATTTTAGCCCTGTTGATGGTCCTATATGTGACCGAAACATTGGCCCTGGCACTTTATGTTAAATAAATAAAAATTGAAAAACAACTAGCTGCCTTGTTCATTTGGGATTTCCTGAACCTTAAATTGTATTATCAGCTATACACCTCAATTAAATTAAATTTGGCATTAATCGTGGTTTAATTTTTATTTAATAATTAATAATAATTAAAAATTCAACAAAATAGAACGTTCCTGCCACTATTTCCTCAGCCACTCAGTTGATATTTATTTGTCAAATTGAATGCATTGATGACGTCTACAGAAATAGTGGCCGAAACGTTTTATTTTAATGCTAGTTACACTTTTTGTATTATTAATTACTAAATATGAAATAGCCCTCGGGGCTTGGTGTAGAGGTTAGCGTGCTAACCTCGTATACCAAACGTCACGGGTTCGGACCCCAAGCAGTTCGATGATTTTATTTAAGCCATTTGGATACCAAATGGCTTAAATAAGAATGCCTGGACCCCATATATATATTAAATCAATAACGGTTATCGTAAATGTCTTATATGGCCTGAGTTGCCGAAAAGACAGTTTGAATGTGTGTGAATGAGAAAAAAGTGTGACTGTTTAAAAAAAAAAATGAAATAAATCACGAAGATTGTCAAAAATATTTTTTATTTCTAATAATAACAATCCTGAGAGCCTAAATCAATTAAGTTGGTTATTTTTTTTCTCTTCAATCAAAACTATCACATATTCGGTTACTCCAAGATCATGGGTCAAGTCTGAGGTGGATCCTCCTTTCCTTCCTCAGGCATTACAGATTGAGTTGGATAATTTTTTGCCATGAATTGGATTTGAACCCAAGTTGACTTCAACCCAGGGTTATATTTAAAATCCTAAATTTCCTTAACTTATTTTATATTTAGTGCTAAATGCATTATATAAGATAGATTGGAATTAATTTTATGAAATGTCTGTCAAAGAATGTAAGAGGTTTTTCTATTGACCGAACTCTAGCCAAGAAGATGGTCGCATTGTCGACCAAAATTCGCTGTGGGTTCTTTAATAAAGAAATAAACATAGCTGCTTGGCCTTTTATTTTATTTTCTACAATATTTAGAATATATTTGCCCTTCTACAACAAAGAGTAAAAATAAAAAATCTGGTGTGACTGTCGCACCAGATTTTTTGTGTCGACATTATTTAGTTTCCGACAGTACATTCGATTTTCAAGATGTAAAATTTATAAGTATGGGAAAATATTTATATTTTGTTATCATGGCAACCATTTCTCCTATCTTTTCTATGGAGTACAAGAGTAAAGTGGTCTTCAGAAGATTTCAATGCCAAAATGAGAATATACATTTTAAAGAGCATCTAAAAAATAATTAACTTTTGAATTTTAATCAAAATCGTTTGAGTGAATTTTGAGAAAATCGAAAAAAGCCTAAAAAGTACATCTGTAAAGTACTAGTATTCTTTGGCTGATTTTGATCAAAAGCTTCGTGTCACGTCCCATGGGAGTGCCTAACTTAAAAATAAAATTTCATTCACCTAGCTCTTTCCGTTCTTGAGATATTTTGTTCACAGATACAGACAGACCTTGTCGCGAAAACCACCAAAAAAAAAAAAAAAAAAAAAAAAAACTAAAATTTCTACTTGTTAGCTTATTCTTAATAATATTTTTTTAACTACAGTATAATTCTTTCTCACTGTTAACTGGATCTCGCTAATAAATTTTTTTTCATAAAACCAAAATTGTATAGTTAAATATTTTAAAAGACATTCTTTTTTAATTACATTCCAATATAATCCTTTTTCTACAAAAAAAATTATTATTTTTTTTTGTCTTATATAAACGGAACTAATCATTTCATGGTTAATGCAACGCCACTTTAATTAATTAGGGAGAAAGTGCATTTAAAGTGAGATTGCATTTTTTGTGGTCCACCTGTTCATGCACTTTGAGTAGCCTGATCTTCGTTTGATGGTTTCCTGTTTACACCTCCTCCTCATACTTCTCAAAGATGCTGTAAGAAATATGAAGAGCAAGGCCAGATGGATGCATGCCTCTTGGATACACAGACCAGGCAAACATCTCTCTACCTAAGAGCCTTCATGTTCTAATTTTATAACAATGAACTCTTTATATATAGTGTATTCATTGGAGATATTTTCCCAGGATAATTATAAGTTCGAGTATACCTAAAAATATTTTTTAAAAATATGAAAACCATTATTTCTATAAATTTTGGATAATTTTCTCTCAATGAAAAACAGCTTCGCCACTGCTTCCTACGGAGAGAGGGTATAAATAAAGTAACCATACGTACCGTTTTGAGCGGGACAGTACCGTTTTTACTTTCTCTTATCCTATATGAAATATAAAGAGAGAAAGTATTGGATTCATGTCAAAAATTCGATGTCGAGATTTTGATGGATATACACGTTTTGAGATCCCCTGAATTCAAAAAAAGTGATTTTCGCGACATGTTCTGTCTGTGTTTCTGTGAACAAAATATCTCAAGAACGAAAAGAGCCAGGAGATTGAAATTTTATATTTAAGTTAGGTATCCCCCTGAGACGTGACACGAAGCTTTTGAACAAAATTGGCCAAAAATTACTAGTACTTTACCGATGCACTTTTTCAGTTTTTTCGATTTTCTCAAAATTCGCTCCAACGATTTTATTTAAAATTCAAAAATCGATTATTTTTTAGATGCTCTTTAAAATGTATATTCTCATTTTGCCATTGAAATTTTCTGAAGACCACTTTACTCTTGTACTTCATAGGAAAGATAGGAGAAATGGTTGCCATGATAACAAAATATAAATATTTTCCCATACTTATAAATTTTACATCTGAATTCAAATGTACCGTACTGTAGGGAACTAAATATATGTCGACACAAAAAATCTGTTCTGCGACAGTCAAACCAGATTTTTTTCATATTTCTAATACACCCCTCTATGTCTAACTAAATTTTTGTATCGGTTCTGTCACTACAGAATATTTGTTTGTATAATTAGTAATTATGCTTATATAATAAAACTTTTTTTATCATCTTAGTTTTTTATGAATACATAATATTTGAAGAGTTGAGAATTAGAAGAGGTCTATGAATCATTTCTTGTATGCCATTATAACCTTTATGTATATTATGCATAAAGACCTAAATAGCTTTCAAAAAAAATTATCCATAGACCCCTTCTAATTCTTAACTCTTCATTTTATCGTCCCGTTTTTGTCACACGACAATATGGTCAGTCTAGGTATAAGATAATTAATTCTTATGTTGTTAATAATTGCCAAAAATATCTACCTGATTAACATGTTTTTCATCGAGCTAAAAATTTCCCACTAAAAGAGAAAATTTATGGACGCTATCCAAATTTATTTTATTAAATTACTTGGTGCATCTTTCTTCTTATATACTTTTCCAAAAGATTTTTCCTTCCCTTTCACAGCACAACATTCCCTAAACTTGTATAATAATAAATAATAATTATTTATAAATAATTATTTTTACTTTCTTAACCCATATTTTGCCCGGGAGCCGTGGCTCAGTGGGAAGACATTAGCTTCTCGCACCGGAGTCCCGGGTTCGCTTCCCATCCCAAGCGAGGAAAATTTATTTCATTTGATTTGACTACAAATCATTTGAAATAAATAGGGATGGGGTCTAAATGGCCTTAGATGCCGAGAAGGACCTTAAAAAAAAAAAAAAAAAAAAAACCCATATTTTCTCTTGGATTATTTTCATAATTCTACTCTAATCTACTATTATTCTAATTATTGCTAATATCCTCGTAGGAAGCTTAATCCTCCTCATTAAACAGTACATATTTTAAAGAAGATAATCTTCCCACCCCCTCTCTTAACCACTTTAACAAAACTAACAAGCATAAATGAGTCTGCCTTAAATTTATTAGAAGGTACACAACACAAACGGACCAACACCCTAATTAATTCTCCAGAGTAGAAATTCCTAACTTCTACTCTAAGTACTCGAAGTAGGCTTTTTGAAAAGTATATAAATTTATAGTGACTCCAGTCTCACAAATTGTTTGTATGACAATCGATGGCGGATATCATCGAATATTAGCTTCATTGTCAAGAAAGGTTGAAGAGGAAAGCAGCCAGGCAGGAGCCTCTAATAAATTAAACTCCTTTTATGCAAAACGTTTCGGCCGATTTAATATTGACATCGTCAGTTGCAACGGAGTTTTTTAGTAATTAGAGTTGTCAACAGTCTGATCATAAGCTTGTTGATTTTATAATAGCCTATGTGTATAAATAACAATGTAAACAAATATATATATATGGACAGTTTATTTTGAAAGTGGTGTAAGTCCATTTTCTATTGTTTCGAGTCAATGAAAGGTTAACATATTTGTTTATTAAAAAACCTATTTACCGACCAATTTTTTTTTTTTTTTTTTTTTTTAAGGTCTTTTTTTTCGACATCTAAGGCCATTTAGACCCCATCCCTATTTATTTCAAATGATTTGTAATCAAATCAAATGAAATAAATTTTTCTCGCTTGGGACGGGAAGCGAACCCGGGACTCCGGTGCGAGAAGCTAATGTCTTCTCACTGAGCCACGGCTCCCGGGCTACCGACCAATTTTCAATTGAACAAAACATGGGAATTTTTTAAGAAATTTACCACTTGCTAGTTATAAATAGAAAATTTACATTAATTTAATCATAAATTATGTAAAATCTCATTTTTTTTTAAAATGAACTTACACCACTTTCAAAATAAACGGTCCATTTGATGAGAGTCTTTTTAAGGAGAATTTCGAAATGTAAAAAAAAACTCCGTTGCAACTGAAGATGGCATGATTAAATCGGCCGAAACGTTTTGCATAAAAGGTGTTTAATTTATTAGTCTCCTGCCTGGCCGCTTTCCTCTTCAACCTTTCTTCAATTTTACACAGGCACTTTCTACATTGCATATTAATAGATTCCGATATGAAGTAATTAATTTGTTTTATTTATGGCAAAAAAAAAGAAATATTTGAATTAAAGATTTAGATTTAATGCATGCTTGGATGATTCCGGGGCAACTTAGTCATTTATAATTATAGAAAAATCCCTTTGACAGCTGGTGATTTGGGTTACCTACCTACTAGCAACTAAACTAAGTAGAACGATGATCCTCATCGGTTTAAACTACATGAAGGAATTGAATATTAAATAAAAAAATAATCTATGGTTACTAATCACTAGAGACCGGAAAAAAAAGCATAAAAAAATGAAAAAAATGGAAAAAAAAGTGCTTAAAAAAGCATAAAAAACTTGAATAAAAAGATGTTAAATAAGCATAAAAGTTGAAAAAAAGCATCTCATAAGCAATTTTTACTCCTACCACTGGCGTATACAAATTTTTTTTTAAAGAAACTAAATTTATTCCACCCCGCCCTGCGAAAAATTTTGTTTTTGCGGAACCAAATTTTTTCACCCTGCGAAAAAAATTTTTTTTACAGGGCTATAATTTTTCACACTGCGGGGTTTTTGGAAAATTTTTTTTTTTTTTGGGGGGGGCGCCCTCCCCCTCCCCCCTTATATACGTCCCTGGTGTATGCGTATGTGAATGGGAAAAAAGTGTGTTTTTTAATAAAAAAAACAAAAAAATTATAAATATTCGTAAAATAAGTTCAAATAAGCACGAAAGGGAAAAAAAAGCATGAAAACTCAAAAAAAGCAAAAAAAGCATAAAAAATGCAATCTCAATGCACTTAGTTTTTCCTAATTCGTATAGAAATTAAATATCTAATGGTTGCTTATAAAATTGAGCAATAAGCATTTTGCTTAAAATCCGGTCTCTACTAATCACGATGCGTACAAAATGTGTTTCTGTTCAAAAACAAATTAATTAATGAAAACACCAAAAATTATATAGAAACAACCTAAAGAAAAGAATTAGAATTAATAATTTAATAAAAAAAAAAAAAAAAAAATTATGTGTTAATCTGAATTTTTCATTGATTTCATTTCTAATATTAAAGATTAAATTAGAATTCATTGAGAAAGAATTAAATTTCTTTATAAGACAAACAATACCATCCGGATATAGAATCTGTTTTGTTCAGGGGGGCGTCGGCCCTATGAAGACCGGAAGTTCCTCAACCGAGCCTTGCCCTTTTAAAGGCCGGAAATACTGTACCTCACATCGCCCTGGACACTGACTTGAAAACATTCGTCACCTACCAAAACATCATCTCTCTTTGTATTGATTGTTTTTGTTTATAATGAAAAGTATAAAGTATTACCGTTAGTTGAATCTCTCTCTGGTGTGACCATCACTTTATAGTGAATATCTCTTTAAATAAATATAAAAGGATATGATTATTGTCAAAATTACGAGTAACCTATATTTATACGCCTTTTTATTTACTATGGGACTTTTTTTTAAACCCTTTTTGCTTACTGAAGCCATTTAGGGGTTTGAATTTTATTTAATACATTTTTAAAATACAGAGTACCTATGGCTATTGGGGGACGTTCCATATGGTGATTGCCCGGGGTTACCAACCCGAGCTTTCACCGCACTTGCTTAACCTCAACGATTGTTGTGACTGTTGCCCCCGGTACTATGGGACTTAACAAATAAAAAATATCCACCCATTTTTATCTATCATTAATTAATAGTTTAAATATAAAATTTAATCGATTATATTGGATTCCTATCTTTAATATTAATAATTTCACACAATATTCAGCTAAATGCTAGGGAGGGGGAGTAAAAAACAATTGAGAACATTAATTTTTTTCTTTTTGATGCAATAACTCATTCAATTTATGCTATGAATGATAAATCTGCCCATGATTTATTTAAAAAGTATTTTAATTGTATATAATCTCTTTAAACTAGACATCTTAATATAATTAAATTTTCATAAATAAAATTAATGTTTTAAATTTAATGGGTTAAGACAATTAAGAGTTCTTTATGTTTTATTTCAACATTTAATGTTGTTAGAGGGTGTCATAAAAAATATATTCTAATATTATTTAAATTTCTTTGAGAAAGCCTGAGAACATTGAACAAATAATAGCTATTATACTTTCCTAATAGAGTTGAAGAATGAATGACACCCCTTGGCTTGTTAGATGTATTTCTTGCTTCCTGCTTTTTTGAACATTTTATTTATTTATCTAAACCTTGAAAGTTGTTAATGTCAGTTAAAATTGTACTGAAACCTTGTCTAATCATCGTTCTCAACCTTAATACGAAACAGATGCTCTATTTTGGCTTCTTTAACTTTTGAAGATCTTCAAAATATGATATTTTTAAGAAATTAATCTTTCAATAAGGAATATTCAGAATCATTAATTTTTATTAACATATAATCTAATAAATTATAAATTAGAAGCAGCCCTAATGAATATGACATTACCAGAATCATCTGGGGTTTTATTTGTATAATGATTGTACACAAACCTGTGTAGATTGGATAATGATATAAATACATATTTAAATAATATAATATTCTCATTAGTTTTATATTATAACTCCTATAAGGGAACTTTGGCAAACTTTCTCATTATCATTAACAAATGTATCACTACATATATCTTTAGTTGGAAAATCACAGCAACTTATACAGTAGTCTCCAGGTGTGTGAATTGTAGTACAAGCTTTCTTGCATAAATCTGGTACAGGAATTTGACTACAATAGAAATTTGGGTTGCAGCCAGAAGATTCCAATCCCTCATTACAAAGAATATATTGACAACGTATTTCATTGTTAACAAAAAAATCATTACTACATATCTCAGGAGTAGGATCTATACAACAATTTTCACAGTACTCTCCAGGTGTATTTATATTAATACAAGCATTCTTGCATAGAACTGGCAGGGGTCTTTGACTACAATAGTTATTTGGATTACAATCAGGGGACTCTAATCCTTCAATACAATGGATATTTTGGCACTCTTCTTCATTGTCAATTTCAAATGTATAATTACATATTTCAAGATTAGGATCTTCACAACAACTTTTGCAATAGTCCCCAGGTTTGTTAATTTCTGCACAAGCAAATTTACATATATCTGGTAGAGGCCATTGACTACAATAATTATTTGCATCACAATCAGGACTCTCTAAACCTCCTGCACAAATGTTTCCTTGACATTCATATTTATTATCTTCCAGAAATGTTCTACTGCATATAATTTGAGTAGGATCTTCACAGCAACTTTTGCAGTAGTCCCCAGGTTTGCTAATTTCTGTACAAGCAAATTTACATATATCTGGTAGAGGCCATTGACTACAATAGCTATTTGGATTACAATCAGGAGACTCTAATCCTTCAATACAAGGGATATTTTGGCACTCTTTCACATTGTCATGATCAAATGAGTAACTACATATCTCACTAGTAGGATCTACACAACAATTTTGACAGTATTCTCCAGGTGTATCAATGCTGATACAAGCTCTCTTACAAATATATGGAACTGGTGTTTGGCTACAATATCTATTGACATTACAACCATGTGTCTCTAATCCCCCTTCACAAAGAAAAAATTGACATTCGCTTTCATTGTCATCAATAAATGTAATACTACATATCTCATGATTGGGGTAGATACAGCACTGTCTGCAATAAGCTCCAGGTATATCAAATTTATTACAAGCCCTTTTACATAAGTTAGGTAGGGGTATTTGACTGCAATAATTATCGGGATTACAGCCGACGCTCTGCAATCCTCCTTCACATGGGTCCTCTTCAGTAAATTTTTCGTTAAATGGGTTTCCTCCACATTGGGAAACTAAAAATAATCCCAGAAGTAAAAAATAGATATCCATTTTTCTAAAAAAAAAGAAAAAAAAAATATAAATTTATTATTATTCATATCCAGACCTATACCAAGCGTTCTAGCTAAAGCATTTTATAAGGGCGAGATGGAATGTCAAAAATATCAATAATAAATTTTTTAAAGTCTTTTCGACTTTGACAATACATATTTTAAATACGAGAAATTACGTGGTCCAGGGACATTTATTTATATCATATGGGATCCAAATGATTTAAATAAATATTCATCCGAGAGCCTGGGACCCGAATCCGAGTTCAGTGACTTTAAGATTATTTGGCATTTGTCAACAGCCTCTCGGGAATTAATCTGTTTGAATCTTGAGTCTTATTTCAAGCAAATCTTATATTGAATTTGAATCTTATATTACCAAATTGACATAAATTTTGTTATCTCTAGACCAACGGTTTCCAAATTGTTGTGACTTGAGTACCCTTTGAGCCACATTTCAACAAAATGAACAACTTTTATAAAACAATTATATATCTGTGATTTAATATTAATAAGAGAGAAGCATCAAATGAGAAAATTCAGCTATAATTTTTTTCTTTATATATTTATTCAATTTGCACTGCTGACATTTCGGATCCTTGTTTGAACCATCTTCAGAGCAGGGAAAAAGTCTTTATGTCATAGTGGATTTTTTACATTATCTGGAACATACCCTTATATTTATTTTAATATGTTATCTGTAAATTTGTCCACATATGTCAACGTCAGGTAGCTAAACACTTTCCTCCCCCCTCCCGATTTATTTAAGAATAATAACAGCTGATGACTATAATCAATACGTACTCACCTATTTCATTCTTCTTATATACTAAATCTTTTAATGATAACCATAGTAACTTTTATAACATCTTTTATCTTTCTATTATTGATAAAATAAGATAAGATCTATTTTCCAAATAAGAATATACATTTGGATATGCACAATGCAATACATCTGTCAATCTCTATATGTATAATCACTAATAAAATAAGCTTCCACCCCCTTTATCTCATGTCCAATTTGATGGTTTTCAAGTTAAAACTATTAATATTATTCTATTCCCGTGTTTCTCAAACTATGTTTCGTAGTGTGTTGATGTTGAGATCAAGCTTCAGTTGTATCACAGAAATATTCTGTAATAATTGTCTCCTAATAAATTCTATCATAATTTATTTCCCTTGACTGCTAAAGCTAAGAGAGAAGCTTATAAGAAAAATACAATTAATTTAATAAGTGGAACATTAGAGTTGCTAAAAACAAAAATTTATTATTATTTTTCGTCACCTGATACAAAAATTTAATTGTGGCTAAGAGATCCATTTGCAACAAAAAATTGTCCATCTTTGCAATTAAACCTACAAGAAGAAAAAAAATTCCCTCGAAATTTCAGCCCTTAATTTTAATTTTAAGTACTTCCTCTCGACTGTTGAATTTTTTCCATGCAAATCATTGTTTTTTTTTTTTTTTAAATTGTTATAGCTCAGCTCGGTTTTATGATTTTTCATTGCGACTAGTAGCAATCGGTAGTGTATTAGACACTCTTTAAAATGACCAATATTGTTTTATTGTTACTTGAACCGTTACTTCGGTGTCAGCCTCAAAAGTCCTTTTTCCATGAATTTCCAAGAAAATTGTCAAATTTTCTTTGTTATTAACAAAACGGCTGAAGTTACAATAAAAAACATAATGGAAAACTTGCAGGAAATTAGATTTTTTTACAAAATATGTCCTATGAAATATTAACCTCAAGTACGTTATTCACAAGGTATATTCAGTACAATGTCTTTAAGAAATAATACAATAAAAGTAGAAATTTAATGAATTTTCAATTCTCAATATATTAAACTGAATATCGTATATTTCGTGAATAACGCACTTAAGATCAGCCGTTTTATTAATAACAAAGAAAATAGGACTTTCGAAGCCGACATCGACGAAACGGTTCAAATAACAATAAAACAATCCTGGACATTTTAAAGAGTGTCTAATATACTTCCGATTGCGACTTATCGTAATGAAAAATCATAAAACCGAACTGAGTTATAACAATTAAAAAAACAAAAAAAACAAACAAACAATGATTTACATGTAATTTCAATGGAAAAAATTCAATGAACGAGAGGAAGTACTTAAAATTAAAATTAAAGGCTAAAACTTCGAGGGAATTTTTTTTCGATGTTTGGAACAATATTTCCGTGTGTCCGCGAAAAAAAATGTTGGTTTCAAATGAAACACGCTAATGTACAGTCAGTTTCAATATTTATTCAAGATATTTATTTATTTATTTTTTTTTTTACACACACTTTTTTCCCATGCACACTCACACACACACACATGCACAGTCTTTTCGGCAACTTAGGCCATATAAGACTTTATACGATAACCGTTATTTTTATATTTCATTCGTATCCAAATGGCTTAAATAAAATCATCGGACTGCCTGGGATCTGAACCCGAGACCCTTGGTATAGAAGGCCTTCTCGCTACCAACTACACCAAGCCCGAGAGCTCCATGATATTTATTTTAATATGTTTTCTGTAAATTTGTCTACATATGTCAACGTCAGGTATCTAAACACTTTCCTCTCCCCTCCCGATTTATTTAAGAATAATAACACCGATGGCTATAATCAATACGTACTCACCTATTTCACTCTGGTTAGATACTAAATCTTTTAATGATAACCATAGTAACTTTTATAACATCTTTTATCTTTCTATCATTGATAAATACTCGTTTGTATGGCATTTGATTTAATCAAAAATCAATATATTTTTAATCAAAATGCATTGGGAAATTGATTTTTATCTCTTTTAAGTTAATATTAACCTCTTAAGCATTTACATAAACTTTGAAACCATAGTACCTGTTTATACTGTACTAGTAATATTATTTTATGTTATTCTGATCTTGGGACAAATTGAAATAAATATTTTAATATTTATTGTGAATATTTTTTGTTTTTGTTTTGTTGGTGAAATAAATGACCATATGGACTAAAAACGGAAATAGATCCAGTCTATTTCGAAACATTCGGAGGAAACAATCCGGGACCCTAGGCTCTAAGCCACCCGTCACGGGCAATTTTACATCTTGAATTCTAATAAATCGGTGGAAACTAAATTAACATCGACAAAAAAAAATCTGCTGATAAGCACAAAACACAACTTTCATTACTGAAGATAAAAGAAAGTTGTGTGCTGTGCGACCAGCACACCAGATTTTTCGTTTAACATAAAGCTTCTTAACAGCTAAAATTCTAATAAAACATAAATAACTAATGCGTGTATTAGACACGTGCGACTCTTAACGCCCTTCATCTCCATCATCATGCATCTGACAGCCTCTACACATGGATTCCAAATTCACATCCAATATAAATGCGAATATATACCATGAGGGCAGAATAAAACCTGGAGCTGCTAAAATTAATTAAATAAATGTCAGGGGACATCAGGGGTTGTCAATAAGAGTTGTATAGACTGAAATCCATCCAGGAAGCCTTTATAGGGCTATAGCATAATGCCTCTAGGGGGTTTGTAGCTTTGATCTAGAGGGAGACAAGAACAATTTAGTTTCGGTTATTTTACCAAAAATCCGCATTGAAAGCTGATGTCATCCGTGGTTCTAAGATTAGTTTTGAGGGGTGACCATCTGGGTAGGGTTGGAATTGGCAAATCATCATTCAAGAGGGTTTTTCATTTATTAAGGGGCCCATAAAATTTTCCATACGATTTGAAATGACTTTTTTTTCCCTCGCATTAATGAATATTATTAAAAAATTTCATAGCCTATTTATTCTGCGTGTTTTATCTTTATTTACGTTTTATATAAATAAGTTTAAAATATATCAAATTTTGATTAATTTATATCTTCAGATAAAGGAGTATAATTACCTGGAATGTATATAAATAGCTAAATAATCATGATTGATTGATTAAAATCCTGATTTTGTTCAATTCTTTGTGGTCTTCCAAAACACACCTCTTATTCAGATGTGAGAAATGTCAAGACTTTTCGAGTAAAACCGGATTATTCAAGAACTTGGTGTTATTCAATATCTCTGCATGAATCCTCTCCTAAGATGCGAGCTATTGGTGCCTTTTTCATTCAACCTTTTCACCCACCTACGAATAAAAAAAAATCTACTTTATCCTACCATTGGTTTCAAATGAAATATAATATATATTTCTCTCCTTTCAATGAAATTGAATCTCAAAAAACATGGTATGATGGTCGTACAACATACAACTTTTTCTTATTTTCGATAATTGCAAGTTGTGTTCTGGGCTTATCACGCCACATTTTAGAATTCAAGATTTAAAATTTCTAAATAAGGACTTTAATCCTTCAACCCAACATATATTTTGGCAGTCTTCTTGATTGTCAATTGCGAATGTATTACCTTAATAACTAAGTTTAAAGCAAGCCCCTACATTGTTCACTTATATACTACGAAGAAAATACCTCCCTGTTTCTCTTTGGCCACTTAACTCATTTTGGACAAAAATCGACATAACCACCACATATTTACTGAGTTGACAGTTATAGCCTACACCTGAATTTTGTATAATTTCTTATAATTATCTTAAGTTTATAAATAAGGAAACTTAAATTTTCTCTTATTTATGAATGATGTGATTTTCTCTTTGTTTGTGAATGATGTGATAAAAAATAATTATATTTGGACCTTTTATTTTGAAAGTGGTGTAAGTTCATTAAAAAAAAAAAGAGATATCACATAATTTATGCTTAAATTAATGTAAATTTTCTATGTATAACTAGCTAGAGGTAAATTTCTTAAAAATTTCTCATGTTTTGTACAATTGAAAATTGGTCGGTAAATAGATTTGTTAATAAACAGATATGTTAACCTTTCATTTTCTCAAAAGAATAAAAAATGGACTTACACCACTTTCAAAATAAACGGTCCATTTATTACAGGCCCTGATGATGTCAAATAGGACGAAACTTAAGTTGCGCACCAAGTTAACCAAAAAATTTTAATAAAAAAATCAGTGAAAATTTATTTTTCCTTATTTGTAAACTGAGATATCCATCCTCTTCAACCTGTAATCTGTGATTAACTTGAGATTGAATCATCTGGTTCGAGATCCTAAAATATTCGTATAATAAATTATTTATACTCGATGAGTTCAAAGTTGTTGATAAGAGAAGTGGCTGTTCAACGATTAGAATGATAAACAGGAAGAGAGGATGTCAGCCAAAAGGAGAGCCTCTATCGAATAAAAATCTCCATTCAGAAGTCGTTTCGGGTTTAATTAAATAAATCCATCATCAGTTCTTAAGTGACATACATTTTAGACTTGTCCGTGTTGACTGATGAGCATATGACATCGTATATGCAAATATTGTATTTTTATATAATTTTGAATATGTTTATATATAACAACTCTATCTGCATCTCAATGGTGTACACCTTGAGATTGCCAATAATCTCTTAAGAACTGATAATGGAGTTATTTAATTAAACCCGAAACGTCTTGTGAATGGAGATTTTTATTCTATAGAGGCTCTCCTTTTGGCTGACATCCTCTCTTCCTGTCTATCATTCTAATTATTTATACTTATTAGGAGAATTTTTAATTATAGACCACATTTTTGTATTAATTATTTATTAAAAATATATCAATAGTATACAAAGTTTCGACTGCTTATTCTGCAGCCATTATCAAATATTGTGCACTTGCTCCGACACAAGTAAACTGATAACAAGTCAGTTGTATATATAATTAAATAAGTATTTAATATGGTTATAATTATTTGTTATTGACTGAGTCAGTCAGTCAGTTCACTTGAGTCGGAGCAAGTGCACAGAATTTGATAACGGCTGCAGAATAAGCAGTCGAAACGTTGTACATTATTTATATATTTTTAATACAAACATGTGGTCTATAATTAAAAATTCCCCTAATAATCATAATTCACTCCACAAAAACTTTAATAAACACATTCGTGTCTGTGATAAATTATTTACCTAGTATACCTATGGTAGATATAACCAAAGATTTTTAGAGTGCGCACCTTTTATATGCCCTTAATACTATCTTTTTTTTTTTTTTTTTTTTTAAAGACCACATCAAGTAATGGCCTACTCTCAGTTAGGCCTTTGACAACGGGTTTATTTTTAAAAAATGATTAAATCTTAAAGAAACTCTTTATAAACTAGACAAACAAAGTATCATCAGTTTCAAATTTAATGAACCCAAATTTACCTTGGAAGACTTTTTATTAACTAATAATAAAACCGGCGTACCTATTTTGAAGAAATATTTGACCAATATATCTAAGAGGAGACTTGATATATTTTTAGACATTTTAACATAGCAACATGGCAGTAAATATTTTGGCAAAACGAATTTCCTCGTGTTGTTTGACTACGGGGGTAGGTGTCAGGAGTCATGATTGATCGTCATCTTTTTTCCAAAGGGCGTTAGGGGTCAGAGAATCTAAAAAAGATCAAACAATCCGCTATTTATTATCAACTCAATTCTTTTTTTTTTTTTTTTATTTTAAACATTCACACTTTTTTCTCATTCACACTCACATTCACACACACATTCACACAGTCTTTTCGGCAACTGAGGCCATTTAAGACTTTTTACGACAATCAGTATGTTTAATATATCAATTGGGGGGTCCAGGCATTTTTATTTAAGTCATTTGGTATCCAAATGACTTAAATAAAATTATCGGACTGCCTGGGGTCCGAACCCGAGACGTTCGGTATAGAAGGTAGGCACGCTACCAACTACTCCAAGCCCCTTGGGCAACTCAATTCTTATATTGTGGCAAAGGGAATCTGAAAAATAATGATTTTACAAATGTACATTAATAGGAACAATTCTAAAAAGCCGGAAATGAACATTTCACTCAAAATGAGATTGAACTTAATAAAACAAATCATTTGATGGATAATAATATTTTAAAGTCAGCCTTCAATTAATGATCAAATATCAAGAGATGACGGAAATCAACCTCTTAAAACAAATGGAACTGGCCAAAAATAAACACATTTTACTAGATCTCTTTAATAAAATCAATACAGTAATTAATTTAATAATAAGATCAATCTTCAATTATTTTTTCACACTCTCTTATTATTGCTCTTGCATAAGACCACTCACATGTCTTTAGAATCTTATGTATTTATAAAAAATAAAAGTGTTCCCTCCTCCTTGAATTTACATGGAGTAGGCCAATCAGAAAATATTCTGGCATATAAAGGATTATCAAATAGTTTTGTCTCTTTACGCTCCGCTCACTCTCAAAATTTGAAATGCTTCTCAATTATTTTATAAATGTATACATTTAAATAAACATTATCTTATCATTTTTACACTTTTATTTATTCAATTAAAAATTTTACCGTTTTTTCATTTCGAAGGGGATTATCTTATAGAATTAGTGTTGATCCTTTCATAGTTCACTGCGTTGCAAATAGAAATTGAGGTTTATAAGGTCATCCTCATTCCACCCATTAAAAGAACAACTTGAAGACTGAACAAACATCGTTCGAATAAAATAATCAAATTTATTTTAATAAAACAAAATCAACATAGCTTTATAAAAATAAAAAGTCAAAATAATCCTTTTTTATATTCAAAAAAAAGAATTCAATAATTTATATTAAAGTAGCGCGCCTGCCTTGTATACCAAGGGTCTCGGGTTTGGATCTCAGGCAGTCCGATGATTTTATTTAAGCCATTTGGATACCAAATGGCTTAAATAAGAATGCCTGGACTCCAATATATATAAATATACTGTATATTTTCATAATAACGGTTCTCGTATAAAGTCTTAAATGGCCCAAGTTGACGAAAAGACTGTGTATATGTGTGTGTGAATGTGAAAAAAATGTTTTTTTACAAAAAAAAAAAAAAAAAAAACTTTCAAAAGAAAACTAACATGTGGCATCAATAATATAATAATTTATGTATCTAATAATATTTTTGTTTTTTCATTTTTAAACTTCCAGAAAACATATAAAAGAAATTTTTAAATTTAAATTGGACGAAAATTGTCAAAATAGTTTCTTTTGCTCATTAACTCAGGTTTTTATCTATCCAGGGTCTTCTAGAACAGGAGAGGAGAAAAGAAACGTTTGAAATTATATAAAGTTAAATTGAAAAACAAAATAGGTTTCAGTTCTCATTCAAAAATATTTTTCTAAAATTTGAAAAATTTTAAATTACTGTTGATTAAATTCGAGTTTTTGCATCCGATATTATAATATGAGCGAGAGTGAAGAACAATGAATACCTTGTGAATAAGACTGCTGAGGTTCAGCAACTTATGATCTCCTATATAACTAAGAAATGAAATTTATCAATTATAGACCGATATCAAAATTAAATGGAAAAATGTATGTATGTATCATCTATTGCAATAGTATTGAGACTAGAGCCCGGTAGTTAGGCAGCCCAAATGGCCAACGCACACTAAAACTTTCTTGTCTGTGTGAGAAATTCCTTTTTCAAAGCAGGCCATAAGCTGAACGACTCTTTTTTAACCTTATTTGTTAAAAAGGGTTGTTCGGCCTATTGTCTGCTTTAGTATGCATATGCCATTTGGGCTGCCTAACTACCGGGCTTTAGTCTCAATACTATTGCAATAGATCAGCGTTTTCCAAACCTTGAGGCACGGACTAGTCTAACGGGAGGCGCGAATATTGGCCACCAAGATCAATTTTCTAAATGATTGCTAGCTAGTTTTATAAATCAAATAATAATATTTAGAAGATTCTGGGCCATTTGGATACCAAATATCATAAATAAAAATGCCTGGACCCCAATTGATATATTAAACATTCGAGTATCATTTAAAGTCTTAAATGGCCCAATTTTAAATGAGAAAAAAGTGTAAGTGTTAATAAAAAAAAAGATTGGATTAGGGGTTGAAAAGTTGAAAAAAATGTTTTTTTAATTTATTTTAGCTAAATCGAAGCCAAATAAATAGAAAACATTCAAAAAATAGCGTTGATTATTATGATTAGGGGGGATGAAGGGTTGATTATTTAAGAAAGGCCTTGGAATATTCCAAATAAGTTGTTGACATTTTTTTCCAGCTCTAAATATAGTTAGATTAGAGAAAAAGATATTTTTTTTACTTTTAATAAAAAGGGAATTGTTATTTTCATCTATTTTTATTCCTAAACAAAGAGATATCGAATCTCTCGTTCAGACGAGTCGAGTGCGTTGCCGGCTGGCAGGCGCGGGCGGAGCTCCTCTCTTATTTATTTGTGTGTAAAGTGAATCAAAGTGAATAATTAATATAGTGTAACCCACCCTGACCACACCGTCAGCCAACACACCCTCTTGAGAGTCTTATTAAAGGTAATTATTATGCATTTTATCGTTGAAAGAAAAATGATAAAAACAAATAATTTGGCTTCGAAAAACGATTCTTTTGAATATGAAATTAAATATTTTGTATTTCACTAAGGGTGAGGGAGAATATAAGCTGTTGAAAGGGGGGGGAGGGGGAGTGTAGGTGTCATTGAAAAAAATTAGTTTTTTATTTATTTTTTTTAAACACTTTCTC
The DNA here is from genome assembly GCA_023213315.1 of Euborellia annulipes. NCBI lineage: Eukaryota > Metazoa > Arthropoda > Insecta > Dermaptera > Anisolabididae > Euborellia > Euborellia annulipes. The sequence goes on along the minus strand of JAKCPI010026390.1, from coordinate 20,179 downwards.
ATTCACACTCACACACACATTCACACAGTGTTTTCGACAACTCAGGCCATTTAAGACTTTATACGATAACCGTTATTATTAATAATATACATATTGGGGGTCCAGGCATTCTTATTTAAGCCATTTGGTATCCAAATCGGACCCGCGACGTTCGGTATAGTCTATATTTTTGTTAATCAAATTTCCTTAATATACTTTTACACAGGAGTGAATTAAGGGTTGAAAATTAAAATAAAATAAAAATTAAAATAATTATTTATAAATGTATTCAAATTATTTTGCGAGTAATTTCGCGGTGAAGGCTCGCATTTCCTTAAAGGGGAGGTATGAAGACATTAACCAGGGGGTTAATGCCCCATCCCCTATAATGCATAAAGATGTTAATGTTTTTTTAATCCTTATATACTAAATACTTTTACTAAAAAATAAGTGCATTCCGTTTGAATTGAGCTAGGAGGTTGAAATTTTATATTTAAGTTAGGCACCCCCCTAGGGCGTGAAAATACGATTTGAGAAAAATATTTTTCTTCAGGAATGAAAGTTAGAAAAAACGAAGCCAGAATTTTTTCTTTAAAAATATATTTTAACAGCTGACGTTTCGGCTTTTTTCAAGCCATCCTCGGAGCTGTTAGTGGTCATCCAAGACTTTGACCAAGGCCGAAACGTAAGCTGTTAAAATATATTTTTAAAGAAAAAATTCTAGCTTCGTTTTTTCTAACTTTCATTCCTGATACAAATTCCACCAGCCATAAAATACCCTTATAACAGCGTTTTCCAAACTGTGAGGCGCGCCTCCCTAGCAAGGGCGGATACAAGGGGGGGAGTAAAAGTGTAATTACCCCCCCCCCCCGAGATTTGAAAAAAAAAATACTTTTTTTTTGGAAAAAAATTTATTTTTAATATTTTTATATAAATTTATATATTTTTTGTTTATGTATTATTTTATAAAATGGGGGTGGGGGGGGGGGAGGCGTCATAAGATTAATTATTTTTAAGGGAGGCGTAGTAACATAAAGTTTGGAAACCACTGCAATAGATGGTATATGTTTTATAGAAACACAATTTTCAATGAAACTATATGAAATTAAATACATATATAGTACTTTAAACGGCGGGTAACGTAGTAATAATTTGAATATCATAAATGTTTTGAGGAATTAATTATAATCAAATTTCTTCAATATCTGTACACAAATCTATTTCTTTCTTTTTGGCATCTTCATGATTTATGTCTCTGACTCTTTAAACAGTCATAACAGTCGAAGGCTTGCAAAAGGGTCCAAGGGGCGTTGCCACTTTGCGGCTATACTAATACTAGTAGGTATATATAAATTGATAATGTCGTGAATTTTTCTTAATTTTATCTACTCTAAATATCTTGAAATTCAATTATTTATTAAGAACAGAAAGAAAAGAGGATAGGGGAAATCCTATCCAATTCAACAGCAGATTAACTAAATTATTTTTCAATTCTCCTGAGGAAGAATTCAAAAGAATATTTTCCAACGCCAACACTCGATTGTAAAAAAATTTTTCCTCCCTTTAATAATATATTAATTAAAAGCTTTAAATCTCTTTAGCAAATAATGGCCTTGTTTTGGATGTATGAATAGAGTAAATAAAAAAAAAAAGTTCAGGTTTTATCGCACGTGCCCAGAGCAGCTCGAATCCCGATTCTGGCATTGACTGCCACCACCGCGGTTGGGTTGGAGTGGGGGTAGCGCCGTAACTATAGCAACCGGTTTGAGCCACCCCCCGCGGTTGCTATGGAGCTCCGCACTACTCATCTATTGACCCACACTCGGGGGGGAGGGGGTGTATATCCACCACTCCAAGGAATTATGCAATTTAAACCCAAGAACAAAAAAAAATGTCTTATACAACTTGTTTACTATTAATTCAAGTTGCAACGCAAATTTCGATCAAAACATTTTGTTTTTAGTAGAAAAGAAGAAGATATGCATTCATATTTGAACACAAAACACTACTTTAACTATAATTAATGTATTAATATTAGAAAACTGACAATGAGACGACAAGTGGTGTATGGGTGCCTATGTACCAGGCGCCAACTTGATAAATGAAATACGTAATAATAATAGCTTCTCTATTTTTTTTTTTTTTTGCCCCATTCTCTACTTCTAATACATTATCAACGTTATGTAAGAATAATCTTCTTACTTTTTCAGTCTGAACTCATATAACAATTTATATAATTGCAATTTTTTTTAAAATTTATTCAAAAGTATTCTATGCCCTCGGGTCTTGGTGTAATGGTTAGCGTGCTGGCCATTTGTGCCAAGGGTCGCGGGTTCGCATCCCGTCTCATGCGACAATTTATTAGAGACGGAATCTAAATGGTCTTCGATGCCGAAAAGAACTTAATGAAATAAAAAAAAAAAAAAAAAAAAAAAAAAAACCGTTGTCTATTATTATGAAATGATAGGCCATTTAGACCTCGTCTCTATTTATTTCAATTGGATTAGTAGCCAATCAAAATGTAATCAATTGTCGCATGGGATGGGATTCGAACCCGCGACCCTTGGTACAAATGACCAGCACGCTAACCACTACACCAAGGTCCGAGGGCAAACGATAAATTTAAGAATTCAGCATTCTCAGGCCATATAAATTTTAAATGATATTTAATATTTTAATTACAATACATGCATGTATTAATATGATCCAGGCACATTTATTTATGAGTCAAAGTTTTGTGCAAGTGACAAAAATTTATTTCAATTGAATTGTCTAAAAGTCTTCAGTTGCTGAAAAAGACCTTCGAAAAGATTAATTCATAAAAAAAATTCTGTAAAAGATAAATTGAAAGTTCTAGATGAAATGAGATTTAACATTTTTGAGCTAATGGGAGAAATCTCCGATGTTGCAATTTTGTATGGATAAATTGATTTAAGTGCATTTTTTAACAGTCATACTTCTCAGCATTAGCTACATTAGCTATATATAAATGCCGGGGGGCTTGGCAACGGAGAAGAGCAATAGTCACTACAATCGTTGCGGTTAAGTGATGGCGAAAGCTCAGGATTGGTGATCCCAAGCTATCAGCGTGTGGAACGTCCCTCGGTTGCCATCGGTACTTCTATTTAAAAATTATATAAATAAACCCTAAATGACCTCTGTAACCGAAAGAGGTTAAAAAAAAAGCTATATATAAATTAAAGATATCAACTAATTATGCTTACTGGAGGCTACAAAATTTGCAAATCAAACTACTTTTTTCCTAAAAGTCAATTCGGCTTCTGAGGCCAATAGCCTTTTTCGACTGGGCTATCCAACCACCTGATAATCTTTTTTTTTTAATGGACAGAAATGTACACCTATAATTTGTTTAGAGATCGACACACTAAATCTAATCAACTACTGAATTGGAAACCACTGAATTCAAATGGTTGTGTGATATATCCTCTTAGTCACATCACATATGATGTTTACAATAGTTTATACGTCAATTAAAAGCTTTTTTCCCTAATAGTTCAAAAGTCGAGATATCCGGGGACTAAATAAATCAATTTTTTTTTTTTGATTACCTTGGTATCATTTGTATAAAAAATAATCTATTTCTACTAGAAACTTGTCTATTTTGCAATAGAGAATAACAAATTTATCTTCGAATCAATTTTTTATATCTGAATTATCATTAATATATGTAAAAAAAAAATTATTGTTATTTCTAGATCAAATTAAAAGTGAATAAATAAATATTTTAAAAATATAAATTATAGTTCATTTTTAGTTAATAAAAATTTATAATCTACTATAGCTCTGTATTCCTATTCTAGGAGCTAGAATAGAGTTTTGTTTCCCCCCTGAGCTACAATTATATTAATATTAGCTACTAATGCCCGATTGCACCCCCCCCTTAAGCTAGTCTTACATCTTACAATTGAATTTGAAATCAGGAAATAGAGCTTTAAGATCCTCTATTTGTGCCTCCATCGCATAAATAATAACAATGAGATATATTTATTTCAAAAAGATATATAGTCTACTCTATATATAAATAAATTGAAAATTAAAGCCACACGGGTGGTGGGTCGAGATTTTGATGGATCTTCACGTTTTGAGGTCCCCTGAATCCAAAAAAGTGGTTTTCTCGACATGGTCTGTGTGTGTGTGTGTGTGTGTCTGTCTGTCTGTGAACAAAGTATCTCAAGAATGAAATAAGCTAGGAGGTTGAAATTTTATATTTAAGTTAGGCACCCCCATGGGACGTGACACGAAGCTTTTGAACAAAATCGACCAAGAGTCTAGTACTTTACTGATGCACTTTCAGTTTTTTTTCGATTTTCTCTAAATTTGCTCCAACGATTTTTTTTTTAAATTCAAAAATCAGTTATTTTTTAGATCTTCAATAAAATGTATATTCTCATTTTGTGATTGAAATCTTCTGAAGACCACTTTACTCTTGTACTCCATAGAAAAGATAGGAGAAATGGTTGCCATGGTAACAAAATATAAATATTTTGCCATACTTATAAATTTTACATCTTGAAAATCGAATGTACCCTACTGTCGGAAACTAAATACATGTCGACACAAAAAATCTGGTGAGACAAGCACAGAACACAACTTTCGATTACCGAAGGTAAGAGAAAGTTGTGTGCTGTGCGCCAGTCACACCATATTTTTTTATCTTGCCAACTTTTTCTTGGTGGATTATACTAACTGGTCTTTTGTCAAATAAACTAAGAATGAATTAAAAAATTCTAATTCAATTTTCAACGCTAAGAATTTTTTTTTTTTTCAAAAATAATAAATATAAAAATGCCTTTGCTAAAGCTAGAAGATAAATTGACCACTGAGTAATGAGGTCACAGATGGTTTCAATATAATTGTAATAATTTAAAAAGAAGAAAAATAAATATATATGTCATCAGGAAAATAAACATTAGGCCCAAGTATTAATACAAACAATCTAAAATTCTCTTAGATATGTTTCTTCTCGGAAAAGAAAAATAATTTGCATTTTATTAAAATTAAATTAAATCATATTTGCTTTGTCACTTTGATTTGTACTTTACTAACACGAATTTAACCTTTGGACTGATAAGCGGTTGCTTGGTTAGAGGTGTCAGAGTCATTCTAGTCTTCCAGCTCTTTCTTACTCTCATATTAGGGATTAACAAATATTGTTTAGCAAGTTTGTATTTAAAAATCTGGTATGACTGGTCGCACAGCACATTACCATCGGTAATTGAAAGTTGTGTTTTGTGCTTGTCTCACTAGACATATATTTTTATACACTGTTAAAAATTTTCCCGGGATATTCATAAACTGTATATGGAAGTCTGTTACACAAACTGCTTATGAATTTTACATTCGCGTATATGAAAATGTTCATATACTAAAAAAATGAACTTTTATAAACCAATTTATTAAATGTTTCATAAACCGGCTTATAAAAAATTAACTTAGTTAAGAAAACCTCCCCTCGTGAGGTTTGAACTCGGGCTCTTGTTTTCTTCCCTTCACATGTATGACAGTTTTACCATCTATCTCTACTTATGTTGTTAACAATATCATACATTTTAAGCTACTTAATTGCCTACGGGTTTGGTCTAGTTGGTAGCGTGCCTACCTTTTATACCGAACATCGCGGGTTCGGACCCCAGGCTGTCCGATGATTTTATTTAAGCCATTTGGATACCAAATGGCTTAAATAGAAATGCCTGGACCCCCAATATATATTATAGATATTAACGGATATCGTCAGTCTTGAATGGCCTAAGTTGCCGAAAAGACTGTGTGAATGTGTGTGTGAGTGTGAGTGTTGAAAAAAAGCTACTTAAATTTGAATTCAAGGATTGCGGTGTGGGTTTCAAGTGAAACATTTTGAACTAAGGTTGTATTTATGTGAGTTTCACGAGGGTAAAAAAGTAATAACACAAATTTAAATACTCAATATATTTCGGGTTGTTAACCCATCTTCGGAAGTTACAAAAAACTGAGATTTAATGGATTAATCGGACTCTATTATAACGAGAAACCAATGGTGAAGAGTTTTTTGTAACTCCCGAATTTAAATTTGTGTTATTACTTTTTTTACTCTCTTGAAACTTACATAAATACAACCTTAGTACTTAAATTTGATTCATATTTTTTTTTTTTTTTTTTACTTACTAAACCAGTATAAGAATTTTATTTCACATAGGCCTACTGGGTATATTAAAATTCAAGCACCAAAGTACTATATGAAAATTCATTTTTTTTTTTACAGTGTAGGTGTCCGCAGAATTTATAGAAAGTCACTTTTAGAATTAAAATTAAACAAAATTATCTTTAGACAAAATCATTTTGGTTTTGAGATTACTTTATATTTTGCCTTATTCATCTTACCCATATTATTTTCAATGCCACCCACGGATTCTATTTGTTATGATTCATGTATTATCTTTTTGTTGAGCAGTTAATTTTTTATTTCTTGGAAAATTTAATCTTAGTCTAAGTAACGTGATCTATTGCATCACACGTCATCTCTGTTCAATATTTCCGACTAAGTCAAGGACTTATGTGACCCTTCGTCTTTAATGGATTAATCGGACTCTATTATAACGAGAAACCATTGGTCCTTTTGCCAAGTGAAGATAAGCTAAGCCTTTCACTTGTGTAGTCAATTGATAAATTAAATCTGATTTGTTTAAATAAATTGCAACATAAAATATATATTTACCAATTACTTAACCATTTTTGCATACTTTCTACTTATCAAATGGTTGTTTCAAAAATAGTAATCAGAATACACGGAGATAGGAAGGAGTAATTTGGGATTATTAACATTTTTTTAAATTCTTTATTGAAAAAATTATTCCAATTAATTCTTTAATTTACGTAAAAACTATTCATTTTTTAAGAAAAAAAAATCTTGTAAAATCTAGAAGCTATTTCATCCTTAAAAAAATTAACTTTTCAGGACAGTTAAGATTATTAATCAAAATTTTAATGACGCGTTAGAAATTTTTTGTAATTTTATACGATATCTTTTTTTTTAATAATTTTATTAACAGGTAATTTTATCAGTTAATTATCTAAGATAATTTTTTTTGAGTTATTAACTTTTTACATCCTGTTTTATGTCAATAATATAATCACAGATCACAGATTTAATAATCAAAATTTTTATAAGAGCATACTCAGACTGATAATGGTCCTCATTCCAACAAATTTGAATTTTTATTTAGAGACTTGCTCCTTTCTTCCTATATCAACATTTTTTTGTTGAGATTAAAATTTCTGTTAATGGATTAATCGAACTCTATTATAATGACAAAACATTATAATAAGCGAATCACTTCACTTCCCATAAATTCGTATATAATATTGATATAAAAATTTAAGGTTATATATATATATATTTTTTTTTTTACACTCACACTTTTTTCTCATTCACACACACACATATACACAGTCTTTTCGGCAACTTAGGCCATTTAATTATTCAATAACCGTATTATGAATATATATATATATATATATATAGGGGTCCAGGCATTCTTATTTAAGCCATTTGGTATCCAAAATGGCTTAAATGAAATCATCGGACTGCCTCGGATCCGAACCCTTGACCCTCGGTATACAAGGCAGACGCGCTACCAATTACACCAAGCCCGAGGGAAACGTTATATTGTTGATGTATTTTCTCGACCATATATTTTAAACAATTATAGAATAAATACTTTTTTATAGTGATGGCAAATTAAGATAAGCAAAACCTTAATCTATGCTATATCAATCTATAGCTTCATTTTTTGAATAAATTTATAAAGCTTTGAAATGTTAATTAGTAGACAATTATTTTAATAAAACACCTATAATTGTATTTACAAATTTTATAAAATAAGATTATTATCATCTCTAATAATAATTTTCTTTGTTTTAGGTGAGTTCACTTTATGCTTCTTCAGATGACCATTCTTAAAAATTGGTGAGTTTTTCACTCACCTTTTAAATCCAGAATCGTACCTGTCGTTTTGTAAAAAAAACATTATTTAAAAAATCGAAACATTATTTTTCTTTCATCAATTTCAAGAATAACAAGAATTTTTTTAAAATCAAGTTATTCAATTCTGTTCATTGTTTGGTATTGATGCTTAAAGATGTTACCCTGCTCCTCATGAATCTCAATTACATCTATCACATGACGGTAAATTTTTAGTAGGGTCCGACTGAAACAAGATTTTCAGCCGAAACCGAAACCGAATGAATATTCGGTCTCAGCCTTAGTTTCGGCCGAAACCGTAACCGAAACCAAATATCCGGTCGGTTCCTAATTTTTAGAAAATATTCAACATGGAATTAAATTTTTCTTTAAAATCCTAAAAAAAAAAAAAATAATAGAGATTTGTCTAGAGGTCGAAAGAGTAGGTTTACTTATCCCTCATAGAGGAATTGATCCTCCATTCCATTATGAAAAGTGGATTATGCTGATATGAAACAGATGTAAGTTAAATAGGTGCTTATAAAAGAGCTCAATTACCGTCTTTCTTTTAAGAATTTAAAACTCTATATAACTTACTTAGAGATAAAAAAATGTCAAATAATAATCGTGGAAGAAAAGTCTAGAGAATACTATCACTGTGAGAATGTAAATAAAAATTATTCAACATGAAGATTGAATTCTTTTTAACAGTAGGTTACAATTATTGCCTAACCGCTAGGCGACATAGCGATTCATTTCATTTCCCAAAAATATATAATATAAAAATTTATATTCTTGATGAATATCCATGAATTTTAAACTACAATAAATACTTTTAGTGCTCATTGTAATCCTTTTTCTTTCGTGATAGCGATGAGGAAGGAGGGTTATTTTTTTATTTTTACTTTCTCTTACCCTCTATATGAAATATATAGAGAGAAAGTATTGCGATCATGTCAAAAATTCGATGTCGAGATTTTGATGGATATACATGTTTTGAGGTCCCCTGAGTCCAAAAAAGTGGGTCCCGCAAATTGGTCTGTGTGTGTGTCTGTGGACATTTTTGACCATGAAGGAAATGAGCTAGGAGGTTGACATTTTATATTTAAGTTAGGCTCCTTCCGAACTCGTGTTAATAATCTTTTAAACAAAATCGGCCAAAAAGTACTAGTACTTTACTGTGACTTTACTTTCAGTTTTTTTCGATTTTCTCAAAATTCGCTCAAAGGATTTTTTTTTAAACTTCATAAATCAACTATTTTTTAGATGCTCTTTAAAATGTATATTCTCATTTTGCCCGTTGAAGGCCACTTTACTCTAGTTTTTTTTTTTTTTTTTTTTTTTGAATTTTCTTCTCAGTAAAGTGCGTAAAAAGACAATTTTGGAAATATTTTCATTTATTCAATTTTCATAATTCAAATTTAAAAAGTTTAATTATATATTGACTTTTTTTTTAATTAAATTTATTAGGTACAAAAACTAATACTCGTGTTGCAGAATGAAAGACAACCTAAATGAACAACTAACTTTAGTGAGCTATTTCGTTGTCGAAAATAGATGGAAATTTCTTGTAACCCCTTTCGTGAATATTCAAGCAGCTTTCTGCTTACGATTACTAATTCTTCTTAACTTTATGATGAGGAAATAGATTCCGATCTCTTAAATTTGTATTTAATTATACTACAATAAAATAATCAACTTTTCTTGTGGTTTTTGTTTTCCGATAGCAAGTCTCTATTTTTGAGGGCGTAGTCGATTTTCACGCTCTATCTAACTAACCTCTTTTTTTTAGTCTTGATTCTAATCCACATATCGTTTTAATTTCATGCCTTTTAATAAGATTATTAATACTCTAAAGGACCTGTCTTAAAGGCATCCTTTGATAATTAACTTTTTATAAAAAAAAGGTCTATTAAAAGATCTCTCAATCGATTGATGTTATCTTAAATAAGTTAACTTATTCTTTTTTTTATTTTTCGATTAGACATGTCTATAAAAACTGTTGCGAAAAATCTAAAAATACTTAATTATTTATTTAAACAAAACATACATTTCATTAACAGCATGAAATATCTATTCCAAAAATACTATTTCACCAAAATAGTTTATTGAATTTAGAGGAAAGAAGGGTTCGTACATTTTAAGGGTTCAACCCCTAGTCTAATAACTATTTTTACTCTCGGAGGAAATTATGCTAAGCTATTTATTATTTTGATGAATTTTCAAAAATGAGAATTTAAAAATTAGCTGTTTTTGACATCAAAAATGATTTAATTGAGAAATATGTTAATTAGTTTTACTTTCTCTTATCTATGTATATACATGTATATGTAATAATATATCTATATTGAAAGAAAGTATTGGATTCATGTCAACATTTTGATGGATATATACGTTTTTAGGTCCTCTGAATCCAAAAAAAATTGTCCGATTTTATCGAGAGTGTTCTGTTTGAAATTGATTGAAATAAAATGGGCTAGGTAATTCTGACGTAGGTAATTGTTACTTGGTGTTACTTAAAAATTTTAAACCTAACTTTTTATGGCTTATCTCGTTTTTTTTTTTGTTCAAAGGATATTTCTTTATTTTTCTTTAAAATTTCTGAAGCTGCTTAAATGTTATTTGATTCTATCTATGTGAAGCCTTATGAAGTATCGCCCTTCTGTTTCTTTTCTTTCTTTTTTATATGAATGGATAATCTCAAACAGTGAGTGAGGGTGGTTTAACTGATTATAAACAGGATAAACATGTCTTCATAAATTTCATTAATGCATTGCTTAACGATTGTATATCATGATAAATAAGAGTTATTTTTTTCCATAAAATTTATTTTGAATATTTTTTGGGGATATTAAAATAATTCATCTTTCGTGCCGAACCCCCTCATATCACATGTATAGAAAGGGCGGCCTACATTAGAAAAAACTACTATATCCAATAGGTAGATTATTTTTTTGTTTTTAAAAAGATTTTAGAATTTTTTTCTAAGCTCAAAACAAAAATTTTTCATATTATTAAAATACAATTAATTACCGTATAGAAAACGGATTTTTTTATAGACACTGTATTTATTATAGTTGATCTAGTGTGACAAGCACAGAACACAACTTTCGATTACCAAAGGTAAGAAAAAGTTGTGTGCTGTGAGACCAGTCACACCAGATTTAGTAAATTTTCCCTCGAGTCTCAATCAGTCCATTATTTTTCTCTGTTACGAAAATCATTCGACCTTTTTTTTGTCAAATTTTCTTTTTCTTTCTTGCGAAAATCATTTGACCTTTTTCCCTACCCCTAGATCTAATAAAAATTATCGAACTTCCTGGGGTCCGAACCCGCGACTTTTGGTATACGAGGTTAGAACGCTAACCCCTACACCAAGCCCCGAGGGCGCTAAATAAAATACTTAAAAAGAAGTCTTAATAAAACAATTAATTTAAGTGAAGTTAGATGTTTAGATTCTAAATTCCTTTATCTCAAAGATCCAAATGGTTTGGAATGTACCAATTACAATTAAAATGTGTTTAATGAAATTCCATCTACCATTATTAATTTGCCCTCGGGGATGGCGTAGAGGTTAGGTGCTAACCTCATATACCAAACGTCGCGGGTTCGGACCCCAGGCAGTCCGATGATTTTATTTAAGCCAATTGGATACCAAATGGCTTAAATAAGAATGCCTGGACCCCATATATGTATATTAATCTCTATAACGGATATCGTAAAAGTCTTAAATGGCCAAAGATGCCGAAAAGACTGTGTGAATGTGTGTGTGAGTGTGAGTGTGAGTGAGAAAAAAGTGTGAATGTTTTAAAAAAAAAAAAAAAAAATATTAATTTCATTAAATCTTGAAATATGATTCTAAAAAAATCAACAAACGAGATTTCATAATTATCTTTAATTTATTATTAACTTTATTCTGAATGCAAATAAATCACAAATATTTATTTGAACCAATATAGGATTTGCTTCCCGAGAAATTAATTTAAATTACATTCGTTATCAATAAAATAAATATGGACTGAGGCTAGACTCTAGGACAAAATTGTTTTAGATTAATGTTAATTGAATAATGTATTTTTAATTTAAATTATTATTAAACCTGATTAAGAAATTTTTTTTTTCAAGAATCAACAATTAATTTTTGCATCCTACGGATTCAATTTAACTAGTTTCTTCCAATAAGACTTATATTAAGTCTATTTAAAGTATGACTCTCGTTTTAAAGTATTTTTATAATTACTAAATTTAATAAATTTTTAACACTAATTTCATTTAACCTATATATTAACATGAATAACGAATAGAAGTGAATCACTGCACTTTTTTAACAAGAAACTTCCTCTATATGAGTTAAATAGATCCTCCTGTAATTGCATATAATATTACACGAGTCGCTAACTTTCAAAGGGAGAATGTCGAAATGACCCTGATGGAGTCGGTTGTGCGTGGGTGGACCAGAATGGATGACCCAGTGACCCGGACCACCTGTCAGTTTTTTTTTTATTCCTTTAGAAGAATGCACTGAGAGCTTCTCGTAAATTGCCAACTAATAAATAAATCTTTAGAGGAAGAATAAAAATTACTTTTTAAAGATAATATATGATTTTTTAATGGAAATTTTATTTATTTTGTCAAGCTTTCACAATTAAAATTTTAGACCATTCAAAATATATATCCTATATTTAACGGAGATTGTGAAGAAATTACTGATTTCTATCAAACTTTTGAAAACTCAGTCGCTTGCTTGAGATCTGAAATTTATAAAATTTCAAAAAATTGGCAGGGATTATTCAATATTGATAATCTTAATGCCAAGAGACGCGGATTCAGATCCAAGCAGTTCGATGAATATTTATTTAAATCTTTTGTATACTAAATGGTATATATAATGTGCCTGAACCCCCATATATCGTTTCTAAATAATTCTATCGTTAAAAAATCAAACGGGTGGGGTCGTAGGTCCCCCTGCAGGAATGAAGTTCCTCACGCCTTTTCTTCAGGGCGTGGCCTCGCCAAGAGTTCGGCTTATCTCGCCTTCCTCCGCCGTCGCTCGGGCGCTGGGAACGCATTTTTGTTAGGAACGCGTTTTTGTTACGTTACATTTTCTCCCAATTCACCCTGAGTAAGCCGCGTTAAAGAACTTCGTTCCAAAAATAAATACTATACAACGTTTCGACTGCTTATTCTGCAGCCGTTATCAAGTACTGAGCACTTGCTCTAAACAACTCAAGTGATAGCGGCTGCGGAATAAGCAGCCGAAACGTTGTACAGTATTTATATTTTTAACAAATAATTAATACAAAAATATGTTCTATAATTAAAAATTCACATAATAATAATAATTCAAACCATAAAAGCTTTAATAAAAACATGTATCTGTAAAGTCTATATGGCCTAATATGTCAAAAAGACTAAAAATAAAAAAAAACATGGATTATTTATACATTATTTCGTTTCTTATTATTAAATTATTTTTGTGAGGCTTGATTAATATGGATTTTTATACAAGATTAATGAAGTGGTGTGTGGGCTAAGACATAATTAATGTACACATCATAAAAAATCTGCCTTAAGGCGATTAATGCCCTAAAGACGGATTCATTAATAAAATATACTATTTTAAAATAAGAACTGACTAAGATCTTTGCTTTCCTGAACATGCTCATCCAAATTAATTATTAATATATTCCAAAATTATTAACTAATTATCACTCCTTTAATTTATTAAGATGCTAATAGCAATTCAATTTGCATTTATAGCTTTAGGAGATGATAATAAAATTGATTTAAGCCGCCTCATTATCAATCCCACACTCTTACATGACAAATAATAAAAAAGATCGCTCTTTTTTTTCTAAATCCTATTATTATTTAAAATCCATTTCCAATTCAAAACAACCTAAATATGATGAATCAGACAATACTCTAGTCACGAATGATATGCACGGTTTCCTTAAAGGAATTTTATGATCCTATCGCACTTTTTATTCTCTTCTTTTCATTATAGTTCATCTATCAAGATAAGTTAGAAAAATACTTCCTATTATTATTAGTATAATCTTCTAATCATGTTAATTATATTCGACTTTAGAAATTTGAAGTTCATTTATGTGTAATACGTGCGCATCATATAGTCTTAGACAGACAAAGATTAGATAACGCTAAATTGCACACATTACAGTAAATATTTGTCAAAAAGGGAAGTGTTAATTTAACTAAATATCTAGTACAAGAATTCGACCAAAATCAACCTATTCAAATGCTAAATGTGTGTTGTCCTATAAACTGTTTGTGTGTCCTTCAAATCTGTACAAAAATTTAACATGTGATGTCATTGAAGTCTTAATTTGTCAACATGTTTTAGTAACAAATCATTTCTATGTTGATTTTAATACTCAGCGTTAAGTTTAACATAAAAAAATATTTAAATAGGAAATAACAAGTAGGCCTAATAGTCTTATTAAAAAAAAAAAAAAATAGGCCATTTTTTTGTTAAAAGAAAATAAATAAATCACTAACAAGCCAGAATTTTATTCACAGATATGACTTTGTTAATTAGATCGGCTCTCTGAGAATCCAACCTAGGATCTCCAGAAATTTTTATTACATTGGTGGTGAAACTTCGAGCTTACTATTTATTAGTTTCACTCTCTTTACTGTTTATAATTCTAAAAAAATTTTGCTTAATATTCCAGGCTGTTTTATTTAATAAGCAAATAATAGCATTCTACAAGTTGAACTATGAATCAAGTAACCTTTTTAACGGCAACAGGCAGAATTCTCCGGCGAAAAGCATTAAAAATTTATTGATCCGGTTATTACCTGATCAAAGATTAACTTATTGAAAAAGAAGAATTGACATTTCAAACTCTTTCTCTTTTATTATTACTCAATCTAACAAGTTTTTCTTAAATATAATTAATTTTAAAAATTATATAACTATCATAGGATGAATTAATTCGTTCTTGTTTGCCAAATGACCAACCAACTAATAGATAGAATGATTAATTCTTCTAGTTGGATACCAAAAAAATAAAAAAAAAATAAAAATGCAGTGGAAATGTCAAAAAAGACCTTAAAAAAATCTAAAGAAGCACATTTCTAAAGAGATTTAACAATTAAGCACAACAAAGAAGTCCTCGAGCATTTAATTAAAAAATCCTTTAGTGAGATGCTTATTTGTATAGCCTCCCCTTCCAGCAATTAAAAAAAATTTTAAAAGTAAAATAAAATCTCCATAGATGATTTGGCCAGAGATGTGTGCTTTCTTCATTATATGGAGATGGAAATGGGTCCGATCCGAGCGGATCTTCTTTGGAGAGCTGTCATGGAAACAAGTTTCTACACTGTTTAGGTCTTTACGAATCTATGATTTATCAGAGTATGAAAATATGAACAGATTTATGCTGAGGAACTTTGACAGATGAAACAAATTAATCTCTCTTTAGAATCAGAATTCAAGGCGAATGTCTTTATTCTATGCTAATTAGCCCACTGGATATTATTTAGACCCCTGGCGCAAGAGGAGGATAATCTACCATTGTGCTATGGTCCCAAAGACGAGAAAGAATTTAAAATAGTTTGAATGAGCTTTTTGACATCATACAATCAAATTTTTAAGCATAGCCTAATTAAAATTGAAGAAGGGGTTATTAAAAATCCATCCTTTCTTATTAGTTCTATTAATTATGTTGTATTATTTATGGTAATTTTAAGCAATAAAAGATTCTAAATAAATAGTTTTATTGTAATGTGAAATTAATTTAGTTCCTTGTGGACGAAAACAAAGGGAATGTTTATTTTTAAGAAAATTTTGAAAATTCTCCAAGTTCAAAGCCCCGTGTTCCTGTTTTACAAATGAGTTCAAATTTTGCAAACATAATTTTTTAATGCAATGGAAAAACCTTGGTCTTCTGAAAAGTTGCGATTTTTAAATTTGAGAGTTGGACATGATATTACAACCCTGAGTTCAACTATTCAAAATTTATATGAAGTTTTTTTTGAATTGGGAAGAATTTATATGGATAAATTACCAACAAAAAAAGATTTTAGAAATAATTAGTCACTCATAGCTCACTTGCCATATTAAAAATATTTATATTCATAATTTTAATTATTTTAAAATTTTTTTGATTCTATATCCCATCTCTTTGATCTTGGCTAAAATTTAAAGAAGTAATAATTAAGAATAATTTCTTTTCATTTAGTCTAATTTAGATGATTGATTCAAATTATTTGACATAAGGTTTTATTGAAAAAACGAGGGCAATTGAAAATGAAATTAATATTACATAACAATAATTCGTTTCTGCACATTTAAATTAGAATAATACCTTTTTCATTATAAATTTAGAAGCAACTCAGATTCATATTCACCTCATGAGAAAAATTTATTCTTCTGTTCAATGAGGACATAAGTCCCTCCCACCCTTCGCATCCCGTCTCATGAGACAAAATTTCATTTCAATTGGATTGGCTACCGGGCCTTCGATGCCGAAAAAGTCCTTAAATAAAATTTTAAAAAATATTCTGATTCTGATGAAATACGTTTTTTTTATTATTTCCCCTTTTTTTATTATTTTAGGTTATGTAACAAATATTTTTACCTGGTTTTTATTTTTTTATCTATCTAATTATATTTTATAGACTAATAAATAAATAATTTCATTTTAGAAACTTCCGATAATTTTTTATATTATTAATATTTTATGATACTTATTAATTTCTCGTTCTTCCTGATCAATCTTAGCCAAGATTGAGAGGGTTTACGCCTCTGGTTGACAAATTAATTGACCGAATAAGGTCAATTTTTTAAAAGTTCAAATATTTCCAATTCCCTCAAAAATATCTAGCCTCTCCCTTCCTGAATACTAATTTATTTTACTAGAAAATATTTTTATTCTTTACTAAATTATTATCTAAGTAATTTAAAACTTAAGGATTTTTCAATTAATTATTCTAGAAGAACAATTGAAAAAGTGAATTGAACATTTTGGCTGCCTATCTTCCATCAACCAAACACAAATGGACCAGGAATTTGAAATAAAAAGGGATGGAGTATAAATGGTCTTAGATACCTAAAAAGACCTTAAACAACTTTAATAAAATGTTTATTTGAAATTCCTACCAGGATCACCGTTTATTTACCCGAGATGCTTTCATGCACGAAGACACATCTTTAACCCAACCGGCCTGTGGCCGTAGCCCTCTACCAGCACCCCATGAAGTTACATTATTTCCTATCTCTAACTGTGTGACAAGTACAGAATGCATCTTTAAATTACCGAAAGTAAAAAAAAATTGTGTGCTGTGCGACCAGTTACACCAGGGAGTACCCCCCCCCACCTCGAGAAACTCTTCAGGATCCGCTCCTGGTCCTAGTTTGAGGAGGGAATCCCTCAGCACCGGCGTGTAGCCTTCTCCTTTTGAAGAATGCATCACTGAGAGAGAACCTTCTTTACGTCCCTTCCACAGGACGGGATGACACAGCGACTTCCTCTCCTCGAAGAGTTGCCTGGGGGCTCCCTTTTGTGGAGAGATTTAATATTCCAATTCAGTGCCTGCTGAAGATTTGTTTACATTAAATAAATATTTTTATTTTATGAAAAAATCCCGCAACCCTCAAATTATTTGAGCATTGTTTGAAAAAATTTCATCCTTTTCACTCAAGGCTACCTAGTAAATAAATCACATTTTTTGATAACTGTATTTTTTATTTAATATAATGTTTTGGTCACATATTCAGACCCTTCTTTCGAATTAGGGTCAGGTATAATTGCAAAATCTATTCTGAACAGAATTTCAACACTTATCTTAAGCAGACGAAACGTTTTAAGCACAAATAAACCACAGTTGCTCAGGGGCCCACATCTTGTGGGTATGTGGATAGCGACCACGAGCTACCCGAGCTGAGACTGGCAGTCCTTCTATTCTTTACCGTGCGACGGGCCGGCCTGTTCTATTTCTTCCGGTCGCAAAAAACCCATTCGGTCAGCCCCTTTACCGCCGATCCCGCACCGCGGGAATAATAAAAGCAAAGAAAGAAGAAGTATTAAATATAATTTAATTTTGTTGGATTTAAATTAAATTTTATTTTCTCTGTTAATGATTTCATCTAAAGAGAGATTATTTACTTTGAAGCACATATTTTTTGATACGACCCACATATTGGATAATTATTCTTTTTAACCTTTGATTATAAATAGAAAATTGAAAATGTTTTAAATAAAAATACGGAAAACAAATAATTTAAATATAATTTTATGACTATAGGAGTAAAATAACTTTATCACCAAAGTTTCTCGTGTTAGATTTATGAATATCTCTCAGCTTCCAGCTATATTTTTGAAATGGATTTTTACTCTTCAGTAAACATGAAAATCTTATTAAAGATGATATACTATAATTTGAAAATGTTATATATTCACAACGGATTCCCAAAAGATTATTATTCGCTGACCATCTGTCATGACGCGACTCAATTTCTATTCCACACATAAAACAAATTTTATTCTCATTAGAATAGATTTATTTCTGCTTACATTTCTCAATTTTATTTTTTCTCCATTCTCATTCTCATTACATATTTAAAACCAAATTAATAAACATTTAATTGCATTTCCGGAAACAATTCTTATCTCACTATACCATATAGAATATAAGAAATCTTATATTTTATTCATCAGTGATTTTTTTTTCTTTCCTTTTAATTAAAGGAGATCGGAAAGAAAGGTTTCTTATCAATAGCCATTTAATGAAAATTGTGTCCAAATGGCCTTAGATGCCGAGAAGGACCTTAAAAAAAAAAAAAAGAAAATTGTAGTCTTCCTTTCTTACCTCAAATCTAAATACCAATTGGAAGCCATTTATTTTTAATTGTGAAAAATTTGATTAGTTCAAAGATCTTTTTAATGTCGCGAATTGCTCGAAAGTCATTTACTTTATAAACTTTTTTTTTTACTTTTCAAAATGAAAAGAATCAAATTAGATAATTGCATTTGCGTGCTTTGGTAAATCTCTTTATGTAAAAATTTATTTTAATCTCTTCTCTCCTTGGCCATGAATGATGATCATTGCCAAAAGATCATTTTGGTGGATCCTATTGGAATGTTACTATGAATATCTCTCAAGGTTTTGAGCAGGTAGTTTTTCTAATGAATTTTCTTTTAATTTTTATTCGATTTGAAAAGATACATGTCATGATTAAAAAAAAAAGTAATTAGTTATTTTGTTCTAGTTTTTTTTTATTTAAGTTTATCAATAGATTAGGCTACCTAGTGCTGTATTTTTTTTCCTTCTTAAAATGTTGTAAACTTGAAGTTTATTTATTGTGAATTCTATTATTATTTTGTTGTTTGATGTTTTAATTAAAAGATTTGGAATGTCAGTTTTATTTGTTTTTGCCGACTAGACGGACTTAGCTGTTAGCTGGATGTCTTTCGAATGCATTTTCTAGACGATCTATTTTTGTTTGCCGGCTTTGCGCCCATTCACATTGTGGACCTGGCCTCTGGCCACCTCTTCCGGTCCCCAGGGTTACAAATCAGCCTAATGAGCACGATCACAGCCTGAAAAATTTTTCCTAAACAAGTCACAGGCCAGTATAAAGCAAACATTTTCCACAATTGTTTCTAGCTTGCTAAGAATAATTAAGATACTTTCGCCCTCGGGCCTTGTTGTAGTGGTTAGCTATGCTGGCCTTCTGTACCGAGGGTCGCGGGTTCGCATCCCGTTCCATGCGACAAAATCATTTCAATTACCATTAAATTGAAATAAATAGAGACAGGGGTTTAAATAGCCTTCGTTGCCGAAAAAGACCCTAAAAAAAAAAAATTAATTTCGATCGTTATAATTTTAAAAATAAATACATAATAATGAGGTGATGGCTGTACTATTGACAAATATGAGTAGGATGGCAGCCAGGAAAGAAATCAGAACAAAAATTTAATCAATCTTTATCCGAATTTTATTTCGATTGCCGACGTTTCGGACGCCATCGCGCCCTTCCTCAGGACAATCGATAGTAAAATACCAATGGGTGATTTTCGTTTCTTAACAATATAGAAACACAATTCACGGTTTTGTAAATGCATTGTTTTGTACTGTACATATTTTATAGCACTCATCGACGCCTTTCGCATTAAATTTTTTAATTAAGTATTTTATTAACTATCGATTGTCGTGAGGAACTACTTTGCGATTTGCGTCCGAAAAGTCAGCAATCGAAATAAAATTGGATAAAGA
>JAKCPI010026389.1:0-61738 GCA_023213315.1 Euborellia annulipes | reverse complement strand
TTACATTTCACACCTTTAGCCCATCAGGAAGTCTTTTGAAATTACATTAATTCTATAAAGGTTTCAAATAAAGTATCACATTAGTTTGTCTATTTGCATCAAAAACTTACCATATATATGCTTCACCAAAACCCACTCCCCAGTACCGCATCCAACTTGAAAAACCCACCGGGAAGTCTTTTGAAATTACATTAATTCGCGAAGGGTTTCAAATAAAGTACTCACATTAGTTTGGTCTATTTTAATCAAAACCACCATATAGTGGCGTCATCAAAAATGACTCTTAAGTATTACATTTCATTAATCTGAATCAACGGAAGTCTTTTTGAAATTACATTAATTCGCGAAGGGTTATCAAATAAAGTACCACATTAGTTTGGTCTATTTTGATCAAAACCACCATATAGTGGCGTCATCAAAAATGACTCTTAAGTATTACATTTCACACCTCTAGCCCATCGGTTTGCCTTTTGAAATTACATTAATTCGCGAAGGGTTTCAAATAAAATAAAATGGCTATTTGGTCTATTTTAATCAAAACCACCATATAATGGCGTCATCAAAAATGACTCTTAAGTATTACATTTCACACCTCTAGCCCACCGGGAAGTCTTTTGAAATTACATTAATTCGCGAAGGGTTTCAAATAAAGTACCACATTAGTTTGGTCTATTTTGATCAAAACCACCATATAGTGGCGTTTTCTAATGTCGACTCTTAAGTATTACATTTCACACCTTTAGCCCATCAGGAAGTCTTTTGAAATTACATTAATTCGCGAAGGGCTTCTAAATAAAACCACATTAGTTTGTCTATTTTGATCAAAACCACCATATAGTGGCGTCATCAAAACTGACTGTGGGTACAAGCATTTCACACCTTTAGCCCATCAGGAAGTCTTTTGAAATTACATTAATTCGCGAAGGCTTACAAATAAAGTACCACATTAGTTTGGTCTATTTTGATCAAAACCATTCATATAGTGGCGTCATCAAAAATGACTCTAAAGTATTACATTTCACACCTCTAGCCCACTCGAGTCTTTTGAAATTACATTAATTCAAGAAGGGTTTCAAATATGTTGGGAGAACAAAGTTAAGCAGCCTTGAATATATTTCAATAATCTCCCAACCAGGGGAGGACTAACCAAGAGAGCCTGCAATAAGAAGAGTAGAAAAACATCCAATCTTGGAAAGAAAAACCATAGCTGCATTTCTCTATTATTATTTACTAATATAATTAAGACATTTATTTCTTTTATCACTCATATGGGAAATCACTTCTGAAGATGACGCAAGGGTGTCAAAGTATTAAAAATGTTAATTTTTTAATAAATCATTGAAACATATGACCTAGTGTTTTTAATTTAATATAAATAATTCCAAAAATTGAATGAGAATTTTTTAACTATTAATTGTTGAATATATAGGAGAAAGTAAAAACTGAAGAGAATGTTGAGGCAATGATTAAGAAAGAGGCCGCCACAAGAGGGCCCTTGTTAAGTATTGTATCTGAGGTTCCTTTTTGAAAAAAATCTAAATAACAATGAGAGAAGTCCACCGAAAGCGGGCAACGCAGCTAGTCAGTTTTCAATAATTTTGTATATTTTGAATTTTTATTTAGATCTTATAAAAAATAATTTAATCTAGGGTTGAGTTGCAATTCCTTCGATTAGATATCATCCGCCAGTGCAAATAAATTAATTGATTATCCTCTATTCAAAAATGGAAGTAAATATCTAGCTAAGATTATTCAGGAGGTCGAAATTAGCCTGACTAGGTGCCCACCGAAGACAGGTGAAGCAGCTAGTTAAGTTTAAAAGAAAAATACCAGAAACAAGTCATCCAATTGCATGAAAAAAGATTTAGATATAAAACGCAAGGATATTCCTATGCTTTGGTGTGAATAAGCCTATACGAATGTGTGTATGCCAATCTATGCTACCTATTAACCCAGCCAACAAACTTGTCCAGACTTGCATACGGACCATTGCAAGGGAGTCAAGCAAAGAGAGCCAAACCAATTACCGACTAACTACTAAGTAATTTTATTATTTGTCTTTAAATAGTTTATTTATATTTTATTAAATTAAAAAAATAAATACACTTATCGCCTAGAAACAAGATTCGGACCACCTCCATATATTTTTTGTGGAGATACAGACTCTTGCAAGAGAGAGAGAGAGAGCAAAGAGAGCCAAATCAATTATTTTTATTATTTGCCTTTAAATATTTTATCAATTTAATAAAATAAAAGCACTTGTCGACTAGAAATAAGTTTCGGACCACCTCCAAATATTGTTATTTTTCCACACTGGCTCATTTGAATACATTTTTATAAAATCACAATTACGTTAATATATAATAAATAATTTTTTTTGTCAAGGGATTTATATTTCTAATATTTAAAATAATAAACCAAGTATTAATGTACGAAGAGAAATGAAAATTACCTCAAAAGTCCTTAAAGTTTAGAAGAAACGCGAATTTTTGCAGGAGCCCACGCTTGGACACGTCTGCCCCCCAAGCGACGCCATTCACCAACTGAGGGATGGGATTTTTTAACGCGGAAGGTGCTTCACCTATCACTGTCCCCACTCAACTGAAGCCTCTGACTTTGCCATTTGAATGTATAGGTAGATTTTACATTGAAATGTATTTAGACTCGGGACCCAGCTCATAGTCTTAAACCTTCTATCAGCTGATTGGCCAAGCGCCTTTGAGCCCCCGAGAGTGGGGGGAGGCGTGGAGTGGGGGGGTGGTTTGAGGGTGGGGACGGAATTATATACTAATAGATAATTGGCAGCGCTCCAAATTAGAAAGAATATAAATTATTAGAATATAATTTTAAATGGACAATTTAAAGAAATCATTTTTATTTAAAAACAAAGTAAATAAAAATCATCTCTTTAAAAAAAATACATTAGAAACAAATAGCCAATTTTTACTTTCCCGAAATGGTTGCCATGGTAACAATAAATATTTTCCTATTTATAAATTTTATATTTTTAATTCCAATTTAGGCCTATTGCCGGAACTTAAATATATGTGGACACAAAAATCTGGCGTGAGCAACACAATACAAAACTATCAATTAGTTTATCCATTATCAAGTCACAACATATTCTTATATTATTTATATGCATTTGTGTGTAAGTGTGAAGAGGTGGAGGAGGGGGTGTATTGAGAATAAAATAATCATTAAAAATCTCTCTCTCAACTATCAAAAGACAACAAAAGAATTTGGAAAGCAAATTTCTATTTATATAAAATTAAAAAAATATTCAGGTTGATATTTTAAGTAAAAAATTAGGACAAAAAAAAAAAAATAAATGTCGCTATTGGGTTGTGGCTGGTGATGTGATAATAATGAAAGATTGGAGATATCAGCCAAATTGGAATAATCCAGGTTCAATAAAACTCCCAGAATAAGACGTTTCGGCCTGAATTTATTTGGCCATCTTCAGTTATTGGGCTACAAAATTGTATATAGATATTAACAAAATTTTTTACATTCTATTATTACAATATATTTTTAAGTTGGTTGTGTTGTTTTTATTTTTACTTACAATTATACACATAGTGCAAGTGCACATGTGATCAAACCGGGATTTGTCAATAATAAAATTTTTTCGCTTCATACAAAATTATATGGCTTCTGTGCCCAAGCTCAGAGATAAATGATCCAATGAAAAAATTTTTGTCTTAAAGTAAATTATTAACCTTGATTAACGGTCATTTTTTTATCTGATTACTTTTGTTTTTCTATGTAATTTGACCAAAATAGATTTAATCTATTTCCTTATTTATTAAATATTAAATCAATACTTTTATTAATTTTATTTAACATAGGTAAAAATTTTTTTTTTTTTTTTTTTTTTTTTTTTTTTTTTTGTTTATTTTTTACTAAATTCCAACAAGGCACATTGTTTTATCAATCAGGGAAAAAATTCACGAGTCATCTCGCACAAGATAGAAGTATATATATTAGTTAGACCTATGCAATCTCTTTTGAAATTGACTGCTTTATCACCTGCTATTTTTATAAACAACATTTCGGCTATCGTTTATAATAGTTATATTTTGGCAACACTTGTATTTTTTGGATTTAATTTGTTAAAGGTTTTTTTATCTATTAAATCATCATTTAGGCAATCTGTTAAAAATTTTTTTATCTCACCTTCTAATTTATTTATTGGACTGTTTTTTACTTCCTCATATGTATTTTTATCTGATAGGAGAGACAACATATTGTTGTTATATGACTCAGTGGTAGTTATCACCGACACTTTTGATTTGTCTGATTGGACAAAAGTTATTTCAGGATTAGATTTTTTATATTTTACAGTCTTAGTGATGTCTGTAGCCAAAGATCTATTGTTTTTATTACCTAGGTCATTTTTATTTTTATTTTGAAAATTTGCAAAAATGTTCGCCACTTTTGATCTAAGTAGGGTTTTTTGAGAATCATTAAATTCTCCAAATTTAACAACATACTCACAGTCCGTTAGGCATTTAACTATATTGTTATTTATCCTATTTTTGTTGATGAGCCCGGGCGCGAATTTAGGTTCGAAATTCAAAGTATTTAATACATAGTTAGGGATAATTTTGTCAGTTAGATTGACAACTCTATTTTTAACTGGTTGACTTTTATTTATAAGCTTTTCAAGTTTTTTTTGTAATACCTGAGTGAAATTTAATATAAAGGTTATTGTTTTTATTTTGCATCCAATTTTTGTAAAGTGAATATTCGTTTATCTCAAGAATAGTTTCAATCCTGTGCGAGATTCGTGATATATCATTTTCTAAACGGTATAAGTGTGAATAAGCATGTTGAATTTCTATATTTAATAATGTTACTTTGAACCGACCCAAAAACCAGGGTGTATGAACATAAATTAAGTATAAGAAACAAAAAAACAAATACAGCCCTCAGCACTCACGCCACGGAATATGGTCATTCTTTTGACTGTGACAATGCACAAGTGTTAGTAAAAATCGATAACTATTATAAAAGAACGATAGCCGAAATGTTGTTTATAAAAATAGCAGGTGATAAAGCAGTCAATTTCAAAAGAGATTGCATAGGTCTAACTAATATATATACTTCTATCTTGTGCGAGATGACTCGTGAATTTTTTCCCTGATTGATAAAACAATGTGCCTTGTTGGAATTTAGTAAAAAATAAACAAAAAAAAAAAAAAAAAAAAAAAAATTTTACCTATGTTAAATAAAATTAATAAAAGTATTGATTTAATATTTAATAAATAAGGAAATAGATTAAATCTATTTTGGTCAAATTACATAGAAAAACAAAAGTAATCAGATAAAAAAATGACCGTTAATCAAGGTTAATAATTTACTTTAAGACAAAAATTTTTTCATTGGATCATTTATCTCTGAGCTTGGGCACAGAAGCCATATAATTTTGTATGAAGCGAAAAAATTTTATTATTGACAAATCCCGGTTTGATCACATGTGCACTTGCACTATGTGTATAATTGTAAGTAAAAATAAAAACAACACAACCAACTTAAAAATATATTGTAATAATAGAATGTAAAAAATTTTGTTAATATCTATATACAATTTTGTAGCCCAATAACTGAAGATGGCCAAATAAATTCAGGCCGAAACGTCTTATTCTGGGAGTTTTATTGAACCTGGATTATTCCAATTTGGCTGATATCTCCAATCTTTCATTATTAAAAATAAATGTCTTAATAATCTATTTATATAATTCACTAATGTCCGTCTGTCTGTCAGGCTCTATTTGGGCAACTTGCCGTTGGAATTTTGAAAGCAAATTTTTTATGCTTAAAGAGGACCTTTTATGGATTACAGGAAAATTATTTTCGTCCCGAAATTCTTATAACTTCTAAGTCTAAGTTGCCGAAAAGACTGTGTGAATGTGTGTGTGAGTGTGAATGAGAAAAAAGTGTGAGTGTTTAAAAAAAAAAATTGAATTGATTACAAATCAAAGGGGTCTAAAAGGCATTGAAAAAATAAAAAAAAAATATTAAACAAAAAATAAACGAATACAAGAGTAAAAAAAAACATTTAAAATAAAAATGAGGAATGACTTTCCCTAAACTTTCTCGTATATGAATTATGTCTGTGTGTGTGTGTGTGTGTGTGAGAACACGATTGCTTAAAAACTAAAGCAGCTAGATCGATGAAATTTGGTATATGCTCCTTACACTAATATTGTAGATTTCTATCAACTTTTGGAGTAAATACGTCACTTGGAGGTAGTACTTTACCTAATAAGTTTTTTCAGAAATTTTGGAATTTTCAATTTCTTTGTTATATTATGATAAAATACTGAATTTTAAAGTTTTTATTCTTTGAGATTTTTCCGAAAACTGAATAGTTTTTGAAATAATCAACGAAGAAAACGACATTTTTCGCAAATTTTGGAAAACAAAATCATCATTTTGTTTTGATTTTTCTTATTTTGTTATTATAGCAAACATTTCTCCTATGATTCCTTTGAAGTACACGAGTAAAGTGGTTCAAACAATTTTGAGAGAAAAATGAGAATATACATTTTAAAGAGCATATAAAAAATAATTGATTTTTGAATTTTAACCAAAATCTTTAGAGCGAATTTCGAGAAAATCGAAAAAAATTGAAAAAGTACATTAGTAAAGTACTAGTATTTATTGGTCGATTTGGATTAAAAGCTTATTTTCACGCCTCAGGGGGGTGTCTAACTTAAATATAAAACCTCCTAGCTCTTTCATGCTTAAAATTGAACACACACTCCCACAGACAGACCATGTCGCGAAAACCACTTTTTTGCATTCAGGGGACCTCAAAACGTGTATATTTATCAAAATCTCGACATCGAATTTTTGACATGAATCCAATACTTTCTCTTACCTCTATATATATTAACATATATATAGAGGTAAGAGAAAGTAAAAATGTACTAGATTCACTAATTAAATTTCTTGTGAAGAAAACCTTGTCGCTCAGGGTAATCAGAAGTCCATCAGCGTGTTAGATTATTTCTCAGCTAATTTCACTGTGTTTTTATTTATTTATTTATTTATTCCTTTTACTGCACGTACAGCAACAATGCCAATAACACGGGCAGTTTACAATAGATTGTACAATTTAGAGTTAGAACTGCTAACATTAAATATTAGTATCATGTACCGGCATGCACATCCTGTGCATCCTTCATGCTCCTGGGTGGTTTAAAGAAAAGGTCAAGCCCGCAATATTTTCTGTCAAAAATTTGACACATTCTATATATAGGTGATTTTTTTTTAAAGTTATTATTTGACAATAGCAAATAAAAGAGATCGCAGCCTCTAGTGGTACTCAAAGGTGTGTGAAAATTTATTAGGGCTTTGCCGTCCGGGGCACATGCCCCCCCCCCTCCTCTAGATCCGGCCCTGCTCTCTTTAATGTATTTTTAGTCTTAACTGTCTGATGCGGCCGAAATTTTATATATTTACACTGTAAAAAAAAATTTTAATTTTAGTATGTTTTAGTATAGTAAATTTACAAATTTTCCTTGTAAATGATAACTACCATACATTTGTATACTAAATTTACAAATATATGCATTCAAAAAATTTTTACAACCAAAAAACATTTTAAAATTACAATTCTCTTGGAAAATTAGAGTAAATATTGTAATTTTACCATACGATTTCTAATTTTACAATACAACGGCATTGTAATTTTAGAACACGGTTTGTAATTTTAGAAAAGGGTTTGTAATTTTACAAAAAGGTTTCTAATTTTACAATACAAGGGTATAGTAATTTTCCTTTTAAGGCTGCCAACATGGCCGACTTTGTTTCGACTGCTTTTTAGCTTTCTTAATAAAGACATTTTTGGCACTATAAGGATTTATTTAAGTTATAATAATACAAAAAATAATAATATTAAGATAACTTTAAGTTTATTTTTTATTTTATTATTTAGTAAAAATAGTTTACAGTGAGGTCATACTTGAATGCCAAATAGCAGAGATAGATAATTAGTTAACAGGTGATTCGATGATCAAATGGACTAGGCAGCAAGCTTCTACCAAAAAGGTCAGTGTTCAAATCCTGGAGGAATTTTTCATTAAATAAAAATATTTACTTCACTCCATCCAGGTAGAGACGTCCCCTAAAGGTCAATAATCTATGGGTCCAGTCGTAAATTTTTTTTCTTTTTTCTAAATATTAGTAAAATTACAAACATTTGGATTGTAAAATTGCTAAATATTTGTAAAATTACCACACATTTGGACTCGAAAATTGCTAAATATTAGTAAAATTACCAAATTTGGACTCGAAAATTGCTAAATATTGGTAAAATTACCAGACATTTGGACTCGAAATTTGCTAAATATTAGTAAAATTACCACGCATTTGTAAACGATTTTTGCAAAGAGTTTTGTAAAAATATAATTCAACTGTATAGTAAATTTAGTATCTATTGGTCTTGGAAATTTGCTTACAACAAAAAAATTGTAAAATCATCGAAATTTTTTTTACAGTGTAGAAATAAAAAGTGCGAAAGAAAATCTTTTATTTTCAAAATTAATATTTGTCACATTGTTCACATGTTGAAAATGTGAATCTTGCATTTAGAGTCCATTCGCGTAGCCTGCTCCCAAGGGAAAGTGCAGTGGGATCTTGAGAGAAGATTATAAAAGGACAATCCCTACTCTCTTGGGAGGATATCCTCTCTCTCTCCGTCACTTCATCCCTTGGACCAAACTCTGAGCCCCGTAAGTTTGATTTTAAATAAAATAGTAATTCTAAGAGTCACCATGTCTCTCATATTTATTTAACAAATCCAGCAATCCCGAAGAAAGTCGAATAAATCTCTAAAACCCTATAATAAGATTGATTGAATAAAATAATAATTTAACATTTTTTAACATATATCTTTTTATTTTTTCAGAATTTGAAGAATCAAGTTATGACAACCAATTTATGGGTAGAGCAGGTGAGTCAGTCATATTGATCAAATTTTTTTTATTTTGGTTGTAAATTTAACTTTACCTCTCACCCTCACCCCCTCCCTTTCCCAATTAATATCATAAGATTTTGAACAAACTTTGTTTTATTTTTTTTTCTCTTCTCACTCTGAAAGTTTGAAGTACACTCCCACTCCCAAACACTTTGATTTTCTGGGTAATAATTTTTAAAACTATCCAACTTCAATTTTTCCATTTTGACAATTAGTAACAAAATTATTTTTTTTATTCTTGCAACCAAACCTTTTTTTTTTTATTTCACTTTGTTCCGTATGACGCTGTATTTTTTGGCGAGGATGATAATTGAAAAAAAAAAAATTGTTTTAGAAATGGATAGATTATAAATTGAGATGGGATCCCGAAGAATATGGAGGAGTCGAGATGCTTTATGTACCATCAGAACACATCTGGCTTCCTGATATTGTCCTCTATAACAAGTAAATAACATTAATCTAATAATAATTAATGATAGGTTAAGAAAAATTAAAAATTATTAAAAGTTTTTAACGATCTTTAAATTTTACCTTAATGCATTATACAATATCCAAGAGTTTGGGTGAATTGCTAATGTTCTTTCTCATCATCTTAAATTGCTGTTCCCAATATTGATTCTTATACCTTTAAACTTTTACTTTGAAAAATAAAAAAAAGTTTTATCTTGTAAATTACAGCGCCGATGGAAATTATGAAGTCACACTAATGACCAAAGCAACATTAAAATACAATGGAGAAGTTTTTTGGAAACCACCAGCTATTTATAAATCCTCGTGTCGAATTAATGTCGAATATTTCCCATTTGATGAACAAAGTTGTATGATGAAATTTGGTTCATGGACTTATAACGGGTTTCAGGTATTTTATTCCAACTCTTTAAATAAATATTATAAAACTCTAATTTTTATTATTTACAAAAACAGATTTGAAGTGAAAAGAAATGATTATTTCAGGTTGATCTTAAACATATGAAACAAGTACCTGGAAGTAATTTAGTTTCAATTGGTATCGATTTAAGCGAATTTTACCTTTCGGTTGAGTGGGACATTCTCGAAGTTCCTGCTCGAAGGAATGAGGAATACTACCCATGCTGTCAGGAACCCTTTTCAGGTAAAATTTATTTTAGTAAATAATACATTCTACAGCCGCCATCAGATAGATGTGTTCCTCAACTGTTCCAAGTGAACGCATATACCTTCTTTGTTTCGTCTTTTAATATCCCAATTCATTTTCCCGCAGACATCACATTCAAGTTGACGATGCGCCGGAAGACGTTGTTCTACACCGTGAACCTGATCATACCATGTGTCGGAATCACCTTCTTGACGGTTTTAGTATTCTATCTTCCATCGGACTCAGGAGAGAAAGTCACCCTTTGCGTATCCATTCTACTCTCCCTTACAGTGTTTTTTCTTCTCCTTGCCGAAATCATCCCCCCTACCTCTCTTGCTGTTCCATTACTTGGGAAATATCTCCTCTTTACTATGATACTTGTTACTCTTTCCATATCTGTCACGGTCTTTGTCCTGAATGTTCACTTCAGGTAATAATTCAATTTATATTTTATAGTGGATACTTATTACTTACCTCCATCCCCTAAACTCAGATTTTATTTTATAAAAGATAAATAAATATACTACTAAAAAAAATTTTACTTGAAAAATATCTTCAATATTCTTTATGAAAAAATTAACAAATATCCCTTACTACAAAACTCTGTTACCATACATGACATTTGTGAAAATATATCTGTTCAAACTCGATTGAAAGTTTCAAATGTGTTGAGAGTCACCTAACAAATTGGATACCTTTTTTTTCAAAATACTTTTTAAATGACGTTCATTGTGCACAGTGTGTTAAATAAATTTATGAATATTTCAGATCCCCTTCGACACATAGGATGTCTCCTTGGGTCAAACAAGTCTTCCTTCGTTTTATGCCCCGACTTTTGATGATGCGCCGTCCCCCATATTCATTCAATTATGTCGATAATGGGTATATCAATGATATCGACTTCCGGTAAGCTAAAATATTTAATAAACTATTATAAATTGTATTTCTACTTTATTATTTTTTTTTTTATTGATACAGAGATAGCATAAGTGACCCCTACCCGACTGAGCTGAGTCGTAGTCCTGGGTTCGAATCTGTTGGTTCCGCATATAAAACTGCCTTAACTCAAGAAGAAGAGGCTAGAAATAACCAGGCACATTCCTCAGGTGGTTTCTATAACTTCCATTCATTAAATAAAAGAAACTAAACAGTGTATTTATTTATTCTTGTCAAATTATAATACAATTTATTATTCAGTTTCCGGAGGAGCGACCGACTCAGAAAACACAATTCCTAGACAATTATCTCCTGATATTCTTTCTGCCCTTCAAGGAGTTCGATTTATCGCTCAACATATCAAAGATGCTGATAAAGATAATGAGGTGAGAATTTTAGTAAAAAGCGTCGTGTTAATAATCCTTGCTTATCAAAGTGTTCGGATTAATAATAGAGCATAAGTTCTCTAAGTGGAACTTCTTTAACTCTAGTATGAATATATTTTAATAATTTTTTTTATATTGAAATATTATTTCTTGAAACAGGTGATCGAAGATTGGAAATACGTTTCAATGGTATTGGACAGATTTTTCCTCTGGGTCTTCACCTTAGCCTGCATTGGAGGTACCTGTGCAATAATTTTCCAGGCGCCTTCTTTATATGATCAGAGGATACCAATTGATCAGCAATTATCAGAAATTCCATTACGGAAAAATAATTTTATGCCACCGGATGCACCACCGATGGACGATTTTACAGAAATGCCCTTTGTAGATTAAAAAAAAAAAAAGCTGAAAATTTAAATGGATGCTTAGCACTTGTTAAATTTCATACACACCAACACAAACATCGACCATTTCTATTCTCTTTTTTGCTTCTTGAATTCAGGGGCGAAGCTAAGGGGGGGGATGTGGCAGTCTCCCTCTCTATAGAGGTTCAATTTTGGTGGTTGATATCATTAATAAAAGACTTGTTTTGGTGTAACTGTGGTTTATTTGTAAAAATTACAACGTTTCGGCCACTCTTTCTCAATTCAGATAATGTTACACTTCGGATGAGATTGTCACAGATATAACATTCTCTGTGATCTTAAGCTGAATTGTATCTGAGGAAGGCTACATAATGAGCGTTGTAATCCTTCTTTTAATTTTTTTTTTTAATATAAAATTTTAAATCTTCTTTTTTTTTAATTTCCATTTATTCAAAATCTGTTTTAATATTTCCAAAATTTTCTTTAATTACTATAATTGTAAAAAAAGGAATGAGACAAAAATTTGTATAAATTAATATATGATAAATGAAAAGTATATGTGAATTTTACACCTAAAAAATTGATTAAATTTAGTATTTTTGGCCACCCCCCCCCTTAATATCTCTTCGCTACGCCCCTGCTTTTGATTTCTTCGTTCGTTTGATTTGGGAATCTAATTTAGGCACGTAATATAATATATAAGGGACCTCTTCAAAATAATATTTCCAATCCCCCACCCTCCCCTCAATAATTAAATTTTTCATTCATTCTTTTATTCCGTTATTGTTTAAATATATTTATGCAATAATTTAAAATAAACTACAAATCAAAACAGGAAAGTGGAGAGCGAATCAAATAATTTTTTAATGAATATTGTATTTAATACCAATATCAACAAGACTTTGTCTTTGTATATAATGAATTATAATCATCATGACTACTACATTATTTAATGATATAATAATATATTGATTTTGGAAGAAGGGAGTGAATTTATTTGAGTGTGTTCATCTAAGAATTAGTTTTGAATTAATATTCAAAATTAATACTTGAATTATATCCAAATAAGTAAGCCATTTTGTCGTTACTTTTTTTGTTATTGTAGGATTTTTATAAAAATCAAAAGGCCTTTTTTGATAAATGATTTTTACATTATTTTTTTTTAATAAGGCAAAATTTAATTTTTGTGAACAACTTTATGCTGCTCGAGCTACTGTAGTTGTAATAAATTAAGCCGCAGCGAAATGAACTTGACTTTGGTCATTTTTTAAAATTTTGTTTTCAAATTAATGGTGTGAGTGGTCGCACAGCACACAACTTGGGTAATTCAAAGTTGTGTTCTGTGCTTGACACTCCAAATTTGTTTGTGTCGACATATATTTAGTTCCGGCTGTACGATATATAAAAGTTATAAATATATATATTTTGTTACAATGGCAACCATTTCTTCTATATTTCCTATGAAATGCAAGAGTAAAGTGTCCTTTCAAGGGCAAAATGAGAATATACATTTTAAAGAGTATCTAAAAAAAAAAATTGTTTTATAAATTTAAATCAAAATCCTTAGAGTGAATTTTGAGAAAATAAAAAAAAAAAACCTGAAAAAAGTACATTAATAAAGTAATAGTATTATTTTATTTAAAAGCTTATTTTCATGCCTCAATGGTGTATCTAACTTAAATATAAACTTAGAAAACTGATATTAATAGATTTTGTTTTATTAGAATAACAAAATCCACTATTATAAATGAAATTTAAGATTCACCAATAAATTATACAAACATAAAAAAATCAAAATGAAGCTGGTTGCCTAGTCCAGGGGATTGTTCATGCGCTTTAAGATATTCTTTTATTTTTTGTTTACATACCAATAATAGTCTTCTGTTTATATTTTGAATCACCTCGGTTAAAAGAACATTTTGAAAAAATTAAATTAAATTTTGGCTTAGTTCGGGGCTAAACTCCTCCTTCGACCCTTCTCCCAAAAATATTAAATTTCTTTACTACGTGCCTGATCTAACTTCATCCCAATTTTACGTTTGTCAAAGTGAAAAAAAAGGTAGATAACAAAAATTTACTATTCTAGATAATATAAAATATTATCTTATTTTACATTTTTAATACATTTCCACTTCTTTATATTAAAGACTTAAAAATAAAAATAATAAAAAAAAAAAAAAAACATGATTGTTATATTTTTTATTATATTATTTTATATTATTAAAAATATTGTTGAATTATTAAATAGAATCATTTTTGAAAGTTGATCTTTTTATCGTTATATATAAATATATTTATATATCTGTGCTTGAGAGACAAAAATATTATTTTATTTTTTAAATTAAAATATTTTTTTTTACAATGCATTTTTAGAATTTGTCTCGAAAATGCAGATATTTTTTATAATAGGAAATTTGTTGAATTTTATTATACTGTATTTCTATAAGTGAAAAAATTAATAATAATAATTTATAAGAATTGTTATTTTTTTTATAAATATTATATGAATTTAATTAAAACTTTTTAATTGAAACATGCATATTTTTACCCAGGGCTGGGGTGTCGGGGTCGGCAATTTCGCTTTGCTGGCATCCATGTCGGCATAAAATAAAATAACTACAAAAATTATAAAATTTTCTCGATGTTAGCATATTTTTCTGCCGATACCCCAGCCTTGTTTTTAATCATTCCCTTTAAATTTTTTTGTTAATCTGACGATATTATTTTTTTTTTTTTTCAATTTCAGATTCGACGATAATTTCAAATACTTAGATAATCTTCATTTATTTAAATTATCTAAAAAACAAAATGGAGATTTCCCGAATCTTGTGCCAACTGGAAGACCCATGTCAAAAAAATCTGGTGTGACTGGCGCACAGCACACAACTTTCTCTTACCCTTCGGTAAGAGAAAGTTGGGCACTGTGCTGGTCACACCAGATTTTTTGTGTCGAGATATATTTAGTTTCCGATAGCACCTTAGTTTCAAACTTGCATTTTAAATGTTGACTGCTTCAAATAAACTATGGTTATTTTTCAAAATTTTAATCTCATATTTGGACATTTTATACACAATATAGAATCGTAAATAAATACAAAATTTCATAAGAATTGGAAAAAAAAATTTTAAATGCGTAAAAAGTTCCAAAGGGGACCCCATTTTGAATCGAAATTAACATATAAATCCCTATAGGAAATTAACATTAGGCCTATGAGAGAAGGCGGAGAGACAGGCGATAATGTTTGCAAGTGAGAAAGAGAGTAATATATGTTTTCCCGGAAACAATTAAAGACACAAATAAAATAAAAAAAAAATGGGAATTTAAATAATAATTGATTTTTAATCTAATAAAAAGAAAAAGATTTAAATTCCGTTACCATGGCAACCAGTTCTATCTTTCCTATGAAGAACAAGAGTAAAGTGGTCTTCAGAAGATTTCAACGGCAAAATGAGAATATACATTTTAAAGAGCATCTAAAAAATAGTTAATTTATGAATTTTAAAAAAAATCCTTGGAGGGAATTTTGAGAAAATCGAAAAAAACTGAAAAAGTACATCAGTAAAGTACTAGTACTTTTTGGCCGATTTTGTTCAAAAGCTTATTTTGAGATTCTTCAAAGGTACCTAAGTTAAATATAAAATTTCAATCCGGTAGCTCAATTCCTTCATGCTAAAAAAATGGTTCCACACATACAGACACACACACACACACACACACACACAGACCAATTTGCGGGACCCACTTTTTTTGGACTCAGGGGACCTCAAAACATGTATATCCATCAAAATCTCGACATCGAATTTTTGACATGATCGCAATACTTTCTCTCTCTATATATTTCATATATAGGGTAAGAGAAAGTAAAAAATTTTATATTGGAAGTTTTATTTGAATTCTCTCTAAATTTTTGTTAAAAATATATGTGGGGTGGGTGTTAAAAATGCAACAAAATATTTATAGTTATTTTTTATCGACCAATTTTTCCTCTTACAACAATTCTTGATTGTGGTAGCTAACAGGAGTAGCAGGGATATAATATTTCAATTTGACGATTCTCAAAAATTTATTAATATTTATGGGTCTTTTAATTAAATCTTAAGAAAATTATTAACATTATTGAAAAAAAATATTTGCCCTACAAAATATATGGTTTGATCAAAGTGTCCTCCACTTCGAACATGTACATGTTCGATGTCTCTATCCCATGAAGTACAAGAGTAAAGTAGTCTTCAAACAATTATGCGGACGAAATGGGAATATACATTTTAAAGAACATCTATTAAATAATTGATTTTTGAATTTTAATCAAAATCGTTAGTGCGAATTTTGATAAAATCGAAAAAAACTGAAAAAGTACATCAGTAAAGTACTAGTACTTTTTGTTCAAAAGCAAATAAATTATGAAGAAAAATCTTTAAAGCAAGCTCACTAACTTCAGAAGATATTTTGAACAATTCGGAATGAAAACGCCAATTTTGACAATAGTCTGGAAGACTTTTGACCTTTTAAAGAGGTCAGTTATTTTTGTATAAGTAATAATTATTTAAATATACGCATTTTAAATTGAATAGGTCATTATTTAAACGAGCCATTAAATCCTATAAAATTTGATCAAAAAATGACATTTTTCTCTCCAAATTTTTGTAGTGAAAATCGCTGATTTTCTTTATTTTAATCAGATTTTGATTTTTTTTTTTTTTCATTAGAAAAAATTTGTAAAAAAAAAACATTTTTCAAAATAAATTAAAGAACTCTTTCTTCCTCAACGAAAAAATTTTTCTTTTGTAAATCGATTTGTTTTAGGCATCTCTTTATACTTTTTAATAAATCAAAAGACTACAATATTTATCTAAGGACCGGTTGCTTCACGTCTAGTCAACGAGCAAACTTATCCAACCGCAAATCATGGAATTGGAAAACAAGAACTTGTAGTTAAAAAAAATTTTTTTACATATAATTAGCTATCTGAGCTATAAGGAAAGTTTTGTGAAGTTAACAACTTGATAAAGGCATTTATAAAAATTATTAAAAATTAAAATTAATTAAAATAAATATTAAAAGTTGAAATAATTAATTAAAGCTAAATAATTTTTTAACAAAAATTAGATAAACATTTTATGTTGCTAATTTCACCCTTTAGATATTTAAAAATTTCAAAAGAATAAATAAACAAGGCTTATGCTGCTAATTTCACCTTTAAATTATACCGAACTTTGGGTTTTAGCTAGTTAACTACATTCTGGGCTCTTATTTAATCTTATGATTAGCTTAACTAGATGTGAAAAGACTCGAAAGTCATAGTCAACTATTTATCCGAGGGATAGCTAATTAAGTAGATTTGAAGAAACCTGCCATAATTCTAGATTTTGAAAATAAAAATAAAAACTTAATTAAAAGGGATATTTATAGGAATAAGAAAAAAACTTTTAAAATAAATTTAAATTGAGCAATTTTATGTATGAATATTTTACATATATGATACATATCCCTAAAAATTTGAGATAGAATATAACACTATGGTTCAAGAACATTAAGAATAAGAGATAATTTTTTTTTTAGGGCAAGAAAATTAGTTTTATTTACAAAACAATTTTTTCAACAGAAAATAACACAGGATTAAATAGAAAAAAATGTTAATAAATTTATTTATTTATATTTTAGAATATTAGAATGAATATATGTATGAATATAAATATTAAAATTAATTGTACAAAACTTTTTTTTTTAATTTATATTCATAATTATTCTTTTTAATTTTTATAAAATAAATATTTCTAATTAAATCACTAATTTATGTTTATATAAAATGTAACATTTTTTTTCTAATTAATCCTGTATTTTTTAAAAATTATAACCTAGGAGATTTCGTTTTATTTATTATTAGTATTTTTTTTTTTTTTTTTTTAAGTTAGATTAATTTTAACAAGTCGCGCCTTAAAAGCTACGTCACAATAATTAGAAATAAAATTTGGTGTTTTTTTTTATATTTAAATGTATAAAGTTTATTTATTTATTGTATTTTTTTTTTATTTAATTTGATTGTTAGACCACCTGGCTTGGTTAGCTAGCAAAGGACGAATTTTGTATTGAGCTCTCGGAGATGCTTTTATTTGGAGGGGAAAATATTTATTTAATTTTTTTTTAATTATTCCCACTGAAGTTATACTAATTATAATAAATAATACACTATATTAAAAAATAAAAATAAATTCTTTCCGAGGAGTTATTATAGCCCATTATTCAAAACAAAAACAAGATTTTTTCTATTTCTTTAAATTCCGCGGGAGTTTACAAAAATTTAAAATTAAAATTATTTTTTTTAAATTTATTTTATAAATCTTCTTGTTGTTTATTATTATTATTTTTTTTTATTCACCAAAATACAAAAAGAAAATAAAGTAGATTACTCAATTTTTAAGTAAATATTTTTATTTATATTTTTATATATTATTAAATTAAAGTAATCAATTAATCAATTCTATTTAATGAATAATTTCGAAAATTTTTCTTTTTTTTTTAGAATTTAATTACAAACTAAATTTTTAAATATTTTATTTATTACTCATTTCGATAAAATTTAAGACTCCATGTAGACTTTTATATACTTTATAAAACATTTTTTATTTTATTTTCAGTTACGTATAACATTAGTAATTTTTAAATATATAAAACTGATTATTGCTATAATTTTTAGAATTTATTATTACTTTTTCAGCTTAATTTTTAAGTAGGCTATATTCATTTGGATTAATAATGTATGAAAGAATAATATACAAAATATTAAAGAATTTAGTTGTTCTTAATTATATATTTTATATGAGATTACTGTATTTTGAATATATTAAGATTAATTTTATTTTTCAGGTAATAGAATAATAATTGTTTTTTACTCAGTCTTAAATCTTGACTAGTTTTTAGGTGTCAAAATAATAATTTTTTTTTAAATTCATTTCATTGTTTTGGTTTACATATCTTGCCATGTTAAATGTTTCGGCCCCCCAGCCATCTTCAGAAACTTAAATTTAAATAACAAAGATGTATTGATTTTAAAATTATAAGAACATTTTTTTTATAAAATCAAAAATGTAAATATTATCTTCTATTTATTTTTGATCGATGATAATTAAAAAAAATTTTGTTTTTTATAAAAAAAGTCCTCTTTGAAAAAATATAAATTTTGATTTAAGCTTCTGAAGATGGCTGGAAGGGCGAAACATTTATCATGGACAGATATGTAAACCAATCCAACTAAATACCTCTGAAAATGTTTTTTTTTTTTAATTTTTAACCTAAAAAAAGTCAAGATTTAAGACTTGGTAAAAAAAACCTAGTTTTGAAAAGATTAATTTTTACCAGTCCGACATCCTCCAATCAAGGATTAATAATGTTGTAACTTAATTATGAATCACATTTAAGATTATATATTTATAATATAGTTGTCGAGTGTGGATGACAGTCAGAGTATAAACTCTAAACTCTGATCTCACGGAACTGGATTTTTTAAAATGAGACCAGCTTATTTTTAAAATTTAATTTCAATATTGACGGCTCTAATGAAAAAAAATTTAAAAATTAAATTTTCTATTCTTATAGTATTAATTAATTCAAATAAATATTTCTCCCAAATTAAAAATTCCATTTTCTTTATTTAAAAATAAATTTGCGCAAATAGTTTATTATTATACATAAAAAATTTTTTCTTAATAATATATATTAAAAAAAGACTGGTTAACTTTTTAATAAACAATGGCCTAACTATATTAAATCATACAAGGTGTTAGAAAATTTTTTTATAGTATGAATTTTCCATCCGATTTTTTAAAATTAACTGAGATAAGGAGATGGTAAAATTTGCAAGAATACACATAGAAACCGTTTTGAACTTTTTAAGAATTTTTTTTATATATGGACATTATAGCATATTTAAATGTAAATAAAACTCAGGAACTCCCCTCGAAATTTGTGATTACGATAGCGTCCACGTTTAATCCTGGCATTTCTGCGCCATAATTGTTAGCTTTATCCCTTCCCAGCAAGCCGGCTTTTTTCTCCTCTCGGTCGTATCTATATTTTATAATGCCCACGGTAATACCGACCTCGCAGTGTTGGAATAGATAACAATTAAAACATTTAGGAAAAGAAAAATATTTTTTTTTAATATTACTGAGAGCTATCGATATTGTTTTCAAACGTATCAAATAAAATTTTCAATATTGAAACAAATTTAGCCAAATAAAATTCTATTTTTACTCAATTCAAGAAGTTAAGGGTAGTGAGAAGTTTTATAAATTCGGTGGGCGTGGCCTCGCCAAGACTTCGGCTAATCCCGCCTTCCTTCGCCGTCGCTCGGGCGCTGGGAACGCATTTTTGTTAGGAACGCGTTTTTGTTACGTTACATTTTCTCCCAATTCACCCTGCGAAAGCCGCGTTAAAGAACTTCGTTCCAATAAGAAATTATTCCATAAAGTTAAAAAAGCTTCTCTAGACGGAAAGCGGGGACAAAATATGCATAAATAATTTTAATTACTAGCTGGTTATGCTACAATGAAAATATTTTTATATACCGAAATTTCTTCTCATCTTTCTTTGTAAAATATGGTATCCATAAACAAAAATAAATTCCTTCCTTAGTCTTATCTTCGGTAATCTAAAGTTGTGTATTGCGCAGTCACACCAGATTTTTTTATATCGAGATATATTGTTTCCCATAGCACCTTAGTTCCAAACTTGACCACTGCTGGCAACCATTTCTCCTATCCTTCCTTTGAAGTACAAGAGTAAAGTGTTCTTCAAACAATTTTGAGAGCAAAATGAGAATATATACTGTACATTGTTCTTATGAAATTCATAGTATCTCCTTTATCTCAATTAAATAAAAAAATCGGTCACTCGTAAATCACAAATTGTTACTAACAATTTATGCAAGAATTGTAAGCGTCTTCTTGTTAGATGATAATAATGCCCTTTGATGCATAGCTCGCAAGCATTGTTGTTTAATAATTACAATCTATAACTGGCTAATTATATAGTGTGTATATTATAGTAACTCCACGGTCAAAATTGTTGATATATATTTATGAGGTAGACATCAGTAGAGAGTGGTTATTATTTCAAAATGGGGAGAGTTTGATTTAAATATAAAATATTATATACACGGGCTTCAATAGATGAAGCAAGAAGGCCATTTGGTTCTCTCCCCGTGGACTTAAACAAATTAAGAACATTTTATATTAATATACATACATTAAGAGAGAGTATTTATGATAAGGAATTTACATTTGATATCTTATTTATTTATACTTAGAAAATTTTCTATTTTCCCTCCTCGTGTTCTGAAGTTAGACTTTTACATTTATTCTATTTGGACCTTTAGTAGAAGCTCAAAATAAAAACAAGCTTTTAGGATTAGAATACAGTTCGTGATATTGGTAATCCACAAAAGGTATGATACTTCATATCACAGCGTCCATTTATACAAATTTCTGATTTCCCCACTCACTAACCTTGTGACATACTCTTTAGTTTTTATATATTTGTTAGCCCTTATAGTTTTGAAATTAATAAAAAAAAAACTCTGTTGGGACATATAAAATTTTAGCCAGGAGACTAAACTAAAAATTATTAAATGCAATTAATTTTTAAACTTAATTAAATTACTCTTCTTATTCGTTTAATTTCATTTAATTTAGGTTAAAAAAATGCAAATAATCCGGGCTTCATACATATATGATATTAAATAATAATCTTATAAAATATTAACCCACCAGAAAGAGATTGGAATTTAGCGCCTTTAAAACAAAAAGTAGGCAACCTTTAAACCAGGGATACGTTTGGTTAAATTGACTGGAGTTTTTTCATTTAGATTATCAATTTCATTGATTAATTTATAAAAGGATTTGAATGGAATGATCTGGGGGGGGGGGGGGTGAACCGTACACACACAATATGCCCCTCCCCCCCCCATTCATTCTCAATTCAGAACCTCTTTCGCTTTTATCAATAAACCA
Organism: Euborellia annulipes; assembly: GCA_023213315.1. Taxonomy (NCBI): domain Eukaryota; kingdom Metazoa; phylum Arthropoda; class Insecta; order Dermaptera; family Anisolabididae; genus Euborellia; species Euborellia annulipes. The sequence continues at coordinate 39,940 of JAKCPI010026389.1, read as the reverse complement.
ACATATCCCTGAGTTTAACGCCTTGTTTTTAATACATTCCAATTTCTTTCTGGTGGGTTAATACATTTTAGCATCTCTAAAGACTGAAGTTTACTTTTTTCTCTGTTTTTACTTTGTAAGATTTAATATATTTATATAACATATGCAGGGGCGCCGGAACGATTTTGAATCAGGGGAGGGGGGGGGCAAAAATTTTTTTTAGAAAATTAAAATAATTTAATATGTTTAAATAGTATGAAACAAAAACAAATCTACTATAAAACCATGGCCGTAGCCAGACATCTTGTTAGGGGGGTCCAACCCCTCGTTAGAGCGAGAGGGGGGATTTGCAATTAATATATACATAGATTATTAATTATTTATTTAAATAAAAAAAAATTAAATTAATGTAGTGGATTGGGGCGTTAAAAAAAATTCCCAAAGGGAAATATATATATATATATATTTGTTTTTTTTTTATTTTTAGGGCAAGCCAGGAAGGGGCAAAGGCCCCTCCCTGCCTCCCCCTGGCTACGCCCATGTATAAAACTTTAAAAATTTTAAATAAAATCACAATTTTAATAAAATTAAAATTTTAAAAAAGAATTGGTAGTGATTTTATCAAAAATTTTTGGAAAAAAATAAATTTCTTACTCTTTTAATTTTTTTTAATTTAGAAGATTTTATTTTCAAAAGTAAAAATATATCATTTTTAAAAATAAATGAAATAAAAAAGAAATTTTGCCCCCCTCTGCCCCCCTGTATGATGCCAGGGGGGGGGCAATGTACCCTTACCCCCCCCCGTTCCGGCGCCTATGATTATATGCACTGAGGAATTTATATTATAGCTAAAAGATGATATTTTACCCCAGATTGAATTTAAAGTAATTTAATTAAATTTATATAAATGAAAAATTAAAACACCTCTGCACTCATCTTGGAAAAAAATGAATTTAGTTACGCCATTGTTTATCATAAATTATTTTTTATAAAAAAAAATCGAATATTTATTGTGACATATCACTTTTCAAATTGACTTGACTTCAAAGGGGTGGTTAAAATCAATATTTTATTTTAATATAAACTTTAGAAGAAAAATTTATTTTTATTTAATTACCCCTGTTTTTATGGCGCTATTTTTTAACAGATCTCTTTATTTTAATTTATGGCAAATAGGTCAGATATATATATGTAATATATCTTCTATATAACGATGAATGTATTTTTTTTTTTTTTTCATTTTTAAAATTTTTTAAAAACTTTTTATTTTTATGGTCATATTTGAGTTTTTTTTTTCGATTTGTTTAATCATATATTTAATAATAAAATTCAAAGTCTAGTAACTTTAACACCAGCCTAAATCCTTTCTATTTCATATTTGTCTTCAAATTTATCGTAAATGTCTGTCTTACAATTAGTATAAAAAAATTTGATAATTGAATAAAAAAGCTATTCAATTTATAACAAATTTTTTTTTTTTGTTTATTTTATATATATATATTTTTTTAAATTAATAATTCACGACTTACCTTATGTGTTTGTTTGTTTTTTTAAACTAATTTTCTGACATTTTGAAGCACTTTTTTAATATTTAAATAATTGATTGTAAAAATTTTACATTTTAATTCATTAATTTCAATTTATCTATAAATTTATTATTTCAATAATAAAAAATAAATAATTTTAGTCTAGACCAGTAATTCTCAATTTGAATTTTTTGTGTTTATTTTATTTATCGTGCTTATACTTTATTTTTACTGGCAGGCACATAGCCAGGGGCTCAGCCATTTCTAAAATGATTCCATTTTCAAAATTATAAATTTTTTTTTTGTTTATTATATATGTGTACAGTGGCGTAGCGAGCTTAACTCGCGCCCGGGGCACATTATCTTTTTAGCGCCCCCCCCCCCATTCTAAAACCATATAGGCCTTAATATTATATGTAAAATATACTCGGAATTTAATAAATAAATAAAGTAAAATAAATAAAATCATAGGCTCGAGCTAGGCTTTAAATTTGAGACAAAAAAATGTAGCAATTTTTTGTTTTGCGGACCATTTGGCGCCCCTTTGTGAGTAGCGCCCGGGGCATGATGACCCCCCTGCCCTCTTCTCGCTACACCACTGTAAGTGTATAATTTGAACTCTGTCCTTTAATGAGACGTTACCTCAACGTTGTTCACTCTTTAAATGAATGCCAATGAACAAAATTATATTAAACCTCCCCCCCCCCACCTCCCCGTTTCCCAAAATTTTTAACCTTTTCCGAAAGCTACGGACCTGTTTACTGGTTTAAGTTTTACTTTATATTTAAAGTTTGCAAAATGAACAGAATTTTTTTTTTTTAAGTTTCTCTTAAATTTACTTATTTTCTTAGAATATTAAGCCTCCAAATTACCTAGAAATTTTTTTGAAAGACAAATTTCAAATCAATTTGATTTTCTAGTCTAGAAAATGAATTTCGAATGAATATTTTATTGACAGGTCTGAGAAAACTTTAAAAAAAGTTTGTAAGTTTTAAGAAATACTGGTCTAGATATCCAAAAATGAGAGAGCCATTTTATTTACTAAAATAAACTTTTTTTTTTAAAACCTGAATGATTTTAATGGTAGCCTCCACTTAAAAGTATGAACCCTGTTAGCAAACAAGATTTTCTTTTTTTGGCACATCTTCGGATAAAATAATTAATAAAACCGTTAATCAACAAACTATTTCTTTAAAGCTGTTCACATAATGGAAGTTAATGGAAACAGTCAGGAAGATAGACGCGCCTAGATATTTCGAGTTCTCTTGTAATAAATTGGTTAGTGAGGTATTGGGATGGAGGACGGGAAATGATCCAATAGTCTTTTGATTTGGAATCAGGGAACACTTAATCAACACTGGAACACTGTTAGTGATGTTGTTCTGCTATCCATCTCGTGGATTCGGTAAAAATTGTTGTTTATACACTGATGAAAGCTGCATATCAATCGGTTTGGTATCGTCATATAAAGCAGGAGCCTCGCAGAGTATCGCAAAAGTGCCCACGATTGACGCGATTGTGAAAATCCAGAGAAACAATCGATCGAGAACCATCGCTACAAAACCCCAATCTTGATCTTCCTATAAAAACAAATGAGTCAAATGAATAAATTATACTTAATGGAACTGGGAATGCTACTCTAATGGCAGAACTTTTAAGAGAGCCTAGATATAAAAGTTAATTATTACTGCCCGTAATAAATCCAGGAATTCAGGCGAAAACTCTTACTCTAGACAAAAAAAATTCCACCCCCAAATTTCCCAGGACTAATTTCTACGCCCCCCCCCCGATGAGAATAAGCTAGCGCCTTCACTGGCGATCGAAGTATTTACAAATAAACTGATAATACTCAAAGTTATTAAATTGTTGGCAGCCGGTTTAAAGTTTAAATAACATGAAGTTAATCGGGAAGATTGTGTTAAACTCTACAATTCAGCAGAATATATTTTAAATGTCAAATAATATCTAGAAAGTTTGCTCCTTTGTTTTATCCTGTAATCATGGGCGTAACTAGGAAATTTTGCTGGGGGCCATCGGACCAGCCATCCTCCGGAGAGCCTGGAAATATATTGATTCAATTTTTTTTTGGGTGGGGGAGCTTTCTAGGAGGGGGCGGCACCCCCTAGTTACGCCCATGCCTGTAATCTGTCTTTTATAGAATCAATAAAAAAAAAAAAAAACAAGTTATGTAATTACCGCATCAAACTCATCTTGGCGTTGCATGTGATGCTGAATGAACATGACATTATGGATGGCCTTTTCTAATTCGAAAGGATATTTCCGTCGACATACTACATCACTAAGGCTTCCATCAAGACCCGCCATTGCTGGTAGTGCATTGAAGCCCACAAGACCTGCAAATCGATGCGTCGCTGCGGACCCGTTGCATCCTCCTCTTGCATTTCCATTTCCACCTCCACGATGTAATTGTTGACGAAGTGAATCCGGACTAGATGTTCCACTTGATGCTGAATGTTTTGCTTCTCGCAAACGTTTCTTTTTCGCAGCTAAATCAGCAAGTAACGGTTCTGGTACTCGCATTAATAACAATTTCGGCAAACGACGAATGAAAATTTTCCTCACCCATGGTGCCATTTTATGTGTACTTGGTTTCCGATAATGGACATTTAGCACCATAATTGTAATAACTACCGATAGACCTACTAATAACATAGTAAATAACAAATATTTGCCTAGAAGAGGCAAAGCAAGGGATGTCGAAGGAATAATTTCTGAAATCAAAAGGAAGAACATTGTTTGGGAAAGAAGTATTGAAATACAGAGAGCAATTTTTTCTCCAGAGTCAGCTGGTAAATAAAAAACGAGTACTGAGAGATATGATATACCGACACAAGGAACAATTAAATTTACTGTGTAAAATAATGTTTTTCGGCGTAGTGTGATATTAAAAAAAATATCTGTCAAAAAAAATAAATAAAAATTTTAATTAAGTTATTAAACATACTATTTAATCTTAATTAATATAAAATTACCTGGATAAGGTTCTGCACAACAAGGATAATATTTCTCATGTCTTTCTGCAGGAACCCCTAAAATATCCCATTCCACGCTGGGATAATATTCTCTTAATTCTATTCCTACTTCGACTTTATTGTTGCCAAATTTTTGATTTATATGCTTCAAATCAATCTGAAAATTAAGAAATAAAGGGTTCAAATATATAGATCTCTAAAAATAGTTGGTTAGGGCCTCTATGGTTTCATTATTACTTCATGAACCAACACATGATATATATAATTCTTTAAGTATGATCCAAGGGCCGGTTGCTTAGATTCTAGACAACTAACAAACTTATCCGAGAGATAGCAAATCATCAATATAACAATAGTAATCAAGAACACGTTTAAATGTCTATTAGAACTGAAAAAACTTGAAAGTTATATTCAACTAGCTTATCCAAGGGATAGCTATTTAATTAAAAGTGATGAAACCTGCCCTTATTGCTTCCCTACAACCAGTATAAATATTTCCGTAAAATCAAAACCTTACCTGAAAGCCATCATACGTCCAAGAGCCGAATTTCATAAAGCATGTTTGTTGGTCGAAGGGAAAATATCGCACATCAATTTCGCAAGATGATTTAAAGATGGCAGGTGGAGTCCAAAGTACTTTACCGGTGTGGTGGAGTACCGCTTTGGTCATTGTGGTCACCACATATTCACCATCAGCACTAAACAACAACAACATCGACAACAACCACTCATTAATATTTATACTCCATTTAAGCTATTTCAATTCACAATTCATGCGACGTTTTATTTAAACATACACTTTCAGGCTTGGACCCTTTTCTTAAACCAACTTAAAATAAATACTTTAGAGAACAAATTACACCCTTCTTACAATATGAGAAACTTAAAGAAATCAATACAAACGAGTTAATTTTATTTCATTTATTCACGGTATGACCTAAGACTATCAATAACTTCAAGTTTAATCTCGTGTAAAATATATTTATATCAAGAATTTATAGATCAATAAATAAATTATGGACCAATATATTATACAAGCCTATCAAATTTAGAGAGCTAAATTCAGTGGCGTTTCTGAGAAGGGTCTAAAGCAGGGGTGACCAACACGTCGAATTATTTTACATATCACAATCATCAGTCGTTTAGAAAAAAATTAGATGCGAGGACCGGGATAAATATTATTTCTGAAATTTCGCTGAAAATTTGGACTAGTGCAATGCTTCTTAACCAGGGGTGCCCCCACCCCAGAGAAGAATTTTGAAGAGTGAGACTCTATCTATAAGATTTTATCATTTCACTTTATTTACTATTTATAAAAAATTTTCAACAATATTATATTTCAAGAATTTATGGATATGGATTTTTCATTTTATTTATTTCTATCCCTCTGATATAATCCATTCCCTTGCTAGGGTCAAAACCTTCATTTTTTAAAGAAAAAAGTACTATAACTGAAATTGGTCTCTGAACAGCAAACTGTGTATAAGTTATATACGATTTTATATTCGCCATACATTGACAAAAATCGAATCCAAAAAAATCCCACACGTATTATGACTAGCATCTATGCTCTGAAGATGATCCATACTGGGGTCGAAACGTCAGGCTGAGATTAGTAAAAAGAAAAAACTTAGCTGCGCTTCTCTTATCCAATATTATTCAACAATATTAGCTTGATACGAATGTAGATATATAGCTGTGATGCAGTTTTGGAGAGAGCGACTACACAATAATTGATTTGTTGATAATTATATCTGTAAATATATTTACTGAGGTTGGACAGAAACGTCAGCTGAGGGAGAATAAATTGTAAAAAGAAAAAAAACAATAGAGAATTTGTGGATATGGATTTTGCCTTTTATTTATTTCTGCTCCTCTGATATGATCCCGATGAGCTTACTGGGGTCATTTTAAATAAACAAGTAAAATTCATTCTTTATATCTTCAACTTAAAATCAGTCGAACAAATAAAAATATGACAGCTATGATAGAACTATTTCACAAAATGTATTATTCACCATAGGCGTGGAGTGATCCTTTTTCGCCTCTACTTTGCCACTTGGGAGGTAGGAACGTCACTTATTAATAATAAAAAATGATTACATTCTTAAGATGTATGTTAAAAGAATTTTATTCTTGTCGATAATCCATTAAAATTTAAAACATTGCCTCTTGAATCTTTAAACACACAAAAAAGACTTTAAACAAACCAGAGAATTAAGAAAATCTCTTTATCAGAGAGCATTTATAAAAGTTAAGATTTCTTAAAATCTCTAAAGTTTTACATTATTTTAAGAGAAAGAATCCATCTATCAATTCAAAAAAAAATGGTGTGGAATCCTAAAACTGAGTGTTAGCAGAAGCGATGATGAATAATAAAATTAAAATGATTTTTTTTTTCTCCTATAAATTTAACTTATTTGCAATTCAAAATTAGTAAATTGCTTGAATCCCAGGATTGAGATTTTATGAATAATATAATGTACAGAGCACAACTTTTAAAGTTGAGCCTTTTAATGGATGGAGGTTTTTCTGTTTACTTAATTATACTATATACTCCTTTCATCTGATAAACATTCACCAACACTGCGAAATTATAATTTCATATCACACGTCTGATAATACATTAGAAAGAAAAAAAATCTTGTGACCCACTTTATGGGCTCAAGAAGTATTATAGAAAAAGAGCGTATTTTTGTTAAAATACCAACATAAAAATTTTAAATAACATTTCGACTGAAAGTTCTCGTTGAAACATTTTTTGTTATTTGCAAGGATGGACAAAATCATTTAAAAGGGATTAGCAATCCGATCCGTAGTTCCTATCAGTTCTGACGAACCAATGCACTAATTCGTTCCGGCTGCTATAAAATAATTAGCGATCCGATCCGGCGATCAGACCAACTCGGACGATTTGATCCGCTAATTCGATCCGATTTAAAAAAAAGGATCTGCAAACCCAGATCCGAGTTCCAAAATCCGATTAGGACCTGATTTTTAGGCGTTTGGATGAATCAAATGATATATATTTATTAAAAGTAAAAAAAATTTAAAGGATTGGAAATCCTTTGAAAAAGATCTAAAAATCCAGGATTGGCAATCCTTCGAAAATAATTAGCGATCCAATCCTAGATCCAGAAAGCAAAAATACCAAGATCCTCCTAAAAAAAGAATTTCGATGCAGATCCTGGATCGGTTCCGATTTAAATCCAAAAAGATCGCGATCCTGCTCATCCCTGGTTATTTAATAGTCATAATTATGGGTTTAAAAGCCCGCTGACTCCCGGAAGTCAAACCCACGATCTCCAGATTCGGTGTGCTTTCTACTTGCACCAGGCCACCGGATCCTCGATCTCACCATCAGGCATCACGGTAAAAATTTTTCCCCATTACTTCCATTTATAGAGAAGAAAAAGTAAAAATTTAATAATTTATTTTAAAGTGTTCAAACCTTGATTTCATTCGGCCAGCAAATATGCTGAGATCGTTTCGATTTACGAGTATTAATTAAATATAAAATCTGACTTAAACAATAAATCATTTTTTATTTCATACTTTAGACGAAGATTAATTTCCAAAATGTTATTTAATAATATATCATAGCTTGTGAAAAATTTGATAGAGTCATAAGAGAAAAGGCGACCGCTGAGTTGCCATGTTTTTTTATTTATTTTTTGTCCAAAATGAAGGATGACATCCGGATAAGGTGAGAGGGTCATTTCCGGAAAGGTTTCAATCGCCACTTCCGATGATCGATTCTCTTACATTCTTTAAGGAAGAAAGAAAAGACCAACATTTTTTTTAGCTCTTTAGAAGGATTAATTGAGTGGGGTCGGAGTATATTGAAAATGTTTCCAAATTGAAAATTAAAGGGTTAAATAATTAAAATGAAATAAGGTGATTTAGAGAACTTTTCTTTTAATTTAAAAGAAGGGTTTTGTTTTGCTCCAAGTTCATTTTTTGTTGTTTCGGGAAAATTAAACGTCAACGTATTAGTCAATTAATAATTTTGTGTATTTTAATAAACTGAGTTGTTTTAACTCACTTGTTATAGAGCACTATGTCGGGAAGCCAGATGTGCTCGGAAGGAACATAAAGTTCTGTGACGCCTCCATACTCCGCTGGGTCCCATCGAAATTTGTGGTCTTGCCACTCCTGAAATTAGATCAAGTCCAACGTCTCTTTCATGATAAATAAATTAAGGTCAATCAGTGAAGTGAACAAAGCAAAGGGCAGATTGCTAAGGGCAAAAATGGAGATTATCTTTGGAGAAAGGAAAAGCAAATTTCGTAAAAAATTCTTTTGTTGAAAGCAACTTCAAAACATTTTATAAATCTAAAAAAAAGAATAAAATTGGCCATAAAATCTTTTATTAATCCTCTTTACAGTTTTGGAGGCTACAAGTCTCTTATCGTCAGGAAAAGCTATATTATCCCCAAAACATTCCAAAAGAAATTTTACAATTTTTATTATTTTAACGAACAGTTTTTTTTATTATTGTATTTTATATAAAAAATAAATTTTTGTATATTCCGACCTTTGAACAATAGGTGTGGAAATGAAAAACTATTGGAAATAAATTTTGAAGGTTCCATTCATTAGCAAAAAAAAATCCATTGTATTCAAAGCGGATACAGAGGAGTTTATCGGAGGGGGGGGTAATTTGGTGTGACTGGTCCCACAGCACACAGTTTTTTCTTACTTTCTGTAATTTAAAGGTGCATTCTGTACTTTTTTACCAGAATATACCGTATATTAGTTGGTGCGAATTTTGAGAAAATCGAAAAAACTTAAAAAGTACCTCAATAAAGTATTAGTATTTTTTGGCTGAGGTTGAAATTTTATATATATTTAAGCTAGGCACCCCCCTGGGATGTGGCACGAAGCTTTTGAACAAAATCAGCCAAGAAGTACTAGTATTTTACAGATGTACTTTTTCAGTTTTTTTTCTATTTTCTCAAATTTAAAATTCATAAATCTACTATTTTTAGATGCTCTTTAAAAAGTATATTAGTGAAATTTTTCGTGGAAATCTTTTGAAGTACATTTTATGCTATTCTTCATTAGCATTTCTGCACGGTTTAAACTTATTTTTTTTTTGCGATAATTAAATGATCCGGGATGTGAACCGCTCAGAATTTTAAGTTTGGTAAATAAGTGCCACCCTAATATATATACAAATCAAATTTTTAAGTATTAATTTTTAAAATTTTATATTAAAAATAAAATTTAATTCCCAATAAAAAATATTTTTCTTCAAATCTCGGGGAAGGGTAATTACTCCCTTGTATTCGCCCTTGATTGTATTGTTGACTTTCTTTGTCCTGAAGATAGAAATTTAGTGATTCTTTAAGTTCTAAAGTCCGTAAAGAGGACTTATAAAAGATTTTGTTCTTTTTAATTCAAAAATTAAAAATTATTATAAAAAAAATATTTTATCTGGTTTGGGAATCCCATTTCATAAGAACTCTTTAAAATATCAACAAAAAAAAAAAAAAAAAAAAAAAAAAACAATAACAATTTTAATAATATAGAAATTTTATATACTTACATGTTCAAGCCAAACGTTAGTTGTCAAGATTTGATCCTTGAGATTCTGGAAAGAAAAAGAGAAGAATTTTATTACAAAATAAAACTTCAAGCCAAGAAGAAAAAGAAGGAACTCTGATTTAAATACGTGACCGTAGGCTCTAGTTGAAACAATATTTTAAAAGATACACTGATGTTTTAAGTTTTTATCAGTGAAAAATATTTTGACATTCTCGTCAAATGTCGGAATTATTTCACCAATAAAAACTTAAAACATATCATTTAGTTTAAAATATTATTTAAAGAAGGAACTCGTTAAAATTAAATTAACTCAGGAGATCATCTTGATAAATATAACAATAGGCCTATTCAGAAATTAATGGGGAAGGGGTTCGGGACCTATAATTTTCCCTCCCTACCCAAATTATTGTAATATGAAAGAGGGTAAGACTTAATTGTTATTTAATTTGCAAAATATTTAATGCTGGGGATGCTGGCGCGATTCTCAAACCATTTTTTTACTGACTGATTCATTTAGTACTATAATACTAATTCTTAAACGATGAGTGATTGTTGAGATATAACTCAATAAACTGTTAGCACAGTACACAAGTTTTCCCTTCGATAATTGAAAGTTGTGTTCTGTGCTTGTCACACCAGACTTTTTGAGTTGATATATATTTAGTTTCCGGCAGGCAGAATTCAAGATGTAAAATTTAAAAACAAAAAAATATTTATATTTTGTTACCATGACACATTTTCATAAAATCTACAAACGAGAAAACCGTAAAAGGAGCTTAAAAAAGAGGAGAATGAGGCATCATAAAGACGAATAAAAACACAGATTGTTCATATCATACAGTAAATGGTGCTGAATTTTTTGGAAGGAAGTTCTTTAACGAGGTTTACGCATTGGGAGAAAATGTAACTTAACAAAGAATGCGTTCCTAACAAAAATGCGTTCCCAGCGCCCGAGCGACGGCGGAGAAAGGCGAAATTAGCCGAAGCCTTGGCGAGGCAACGCCCATCTTCTCCTCTTTATTTCCTTCTATCTACCGTAGGCGAGCAAGAGTTCATTTAAATAATATTCATATTAAATTATATTCTGAGTTGACGAAAAGGCGTGAGGAACTTCGTTCCTGCCGGAGGTCCCACTACCCCACACTTTTGATTTTTTTTTTTAAAGAAATTTTATGAGAAATCAAAATATTGAATAAATAAAGTTTGAGTTTCATTAAGCATTTATGAAATTGCATTATTTCCCCTCATATTTCTTTGCAATTTGTAGAAAAGCCTTACGTTTTGGAATAAAATCATAATCAAATTTGGATTCAGCACTCTTAAAAATAGAAAGTTAACCCACCAAACTTAAGACAATTTTCAAAAATTGAAAAAACGTAGGGCTGTGTAATCAGCCGAAAAGCTGATGTCAATTGGCAGCCTCTGAGATGTGATTTGACCTCGTTGGATTTTTTAAACTCATAATTTTGAAAAAATATTCATTAGTTTTTTTTTTTTTTTTTTATAGCCGACTCAAATTCCAAAAGTTATATGGCCCACCCTGTAATACTTTGTTAAAAAATAATTTTGGACAATAAAAGAAAAATCACTAATTTCTTGAGATAGAAATCATAAATTTGTGAGGAAGCAATTGAAGAGAATTTTTTTCGGAAATAAGTAAGGGGTGAGAGTGAATAAAGATACCCGAGTGTATCGATTTTCAAGTTAAGAAAATAAAGAAGAAAGAGAGAATGTCAGATAAAGAATCGAGGAAAACAAAAAATAAAAACGAAGAAAAATAGCAAAGAAAATTGGAAGAGAGAGAGAGAGAAAAAAAAAACGAATGGGGTGGATTTCTTGATGGTACACAGTCCAAATATTTTCCGATGAATTATGGTTCATATGTCAAAAAGGTTAGCAGGTTTTAGGGTTGTAAAAGTGCAATCAGCCATTTTGGTGCGATTCCTCCAAGACTGATGGTATGGAGTAGTCACCCCCCTTAAGCTCTCTCAAGACCCTTCAGCTTTCTAGAGTCTTTTCTCTAAAAAGAAATGATTTAGAAGTCAAAAGACTTCCTGGCATATTAAATTTGTTTAAATAATATATGAATAAATTATCTATTGCCCGGGCCTCCCCCGAAAAAAGTTTTATTTTTATTTATTTGTTACTTTATCTTAATAATAAATTATATTAATACATCTATAGAGAGAAAATTTTGGATTTTATGTCACAAATTCGATGTCGAAATTTTGATGGAAATACACGTTTTGAGGTCCAAAAAGTGGATCCAGCGAAATGGACAAAATATCTCAAGAATGATAAGAGCTAGAAGGTTGAAATATGATATTTAAGTTAGGTATACCCCTGGTGCATAACACGAACATTTTGAACAAAATCTGTCATAAAGTACTAGTACTTTACTGATTAACATTTTTAGTTTTTCTCCATTTTCTCCAAATTAGCTCTAACGATTTTGATTAAAATTTATAAAACAACTAATTTTTAGATTCTCTTTAAAATGTATATTTTCATTTTGGCATCAAATTTGTTTGAAGCACACTTTACTCTTGTACTTCATAGGAAAGATATGCCATGGTAACAAAATATAAATATTTTCCCATGTTTATAAATTTTATAACTTGAATTCTAATATGTCGGCGAAACTGTTGGCTCAAAAAATCTGGTGTGATAAGCACAGAACACAACTTTCAATTACCGAAGTTAAAAGAAACTTGTGCGCTATGAGACTAGTCATATCAGATTATTCTTTAATATTTTGGTGAAATTTTTTGCTTTAAGAGGGTCAGGGTTGTTTATATATTTCATTTTTTTCATGGACTCATTTACTGTTGTAGGCCTAACGAGGAAAAATGTTGACTTAGAAATATAGAAAAATATTTATATTTTAACGAATAGGTCAAAAAATCAGCTACCAGTAGCGCCATATGACATTACCGCGAAGGGGCTGAAAAATTAAACAAATTTGTTGAGGTATGCCTGGTAGATCGGTTGCGCCCGACGGAAGGTTAATGCAAATGAAAATTTTTTTCTAAGACAACCATATAGACGGCCACGCATTTTGGTTGCCTACGCTCAAGGCGCCAATCTTGAACACTTGAGGCACCATTGTACCTTTATATATTAGTATAAGCATAAGCCTAAAGCATATTTTTAAACATTTATCTTTCAGGGGCTCACATATTGTATGTGCATGGCAACCACGAGTTACTCAAGTTTTGTTCTCTTCCCTATACATAAAATTTTTCTCTTTCATTTTTTATAACTATAAATAAAGATTGATTAAACTGTCAACATTAAATTTTTAATCCCTTTTTTTACAATGTTTTTTTTTTTAACTTTTAATGAATTAGATTATCAGTAATTACTTCATTGTCTAAGAAAATATTGATTTAAATTGTTTCTTTTTATACTAAAGCCACATGTCATTTATTTATTCATACATAATATAGATTTAATTAAAATTATTTACAAATTAACAAACACGTCAAATCACAATGAGAAAAAAAAAAACCCATGTTGGTCAGTTATATAAAAAATATTCAATTTAAAAGATTGTTTTATACAGTATAAATGATTTATTCCACAAATGTAAGATTAATCAGAACAAAACATCAGTTTACATTTACGGAGAAAAAGTAATATGATTTTAATTGAATTATAAAAACAAAAAACTATGAATTGTTTTTATAGGAGTTTTGGAAAATGTATTTTAAAGATCCAAAAAAAATGTTTGCACTATTTCTAGGAATATCTCTTAACTCAGAAGACGGCAACTTATTCTAAGTAGAGACTTACTTGGGATTTTGAAAATTTTTTTCTAAGAACTAGAAAATATTACAAAAAAAATGACGCTTGTTAAATCAAAATCAAATTGACTGGTCGGCCTTTGAAAATAGGGCAAAAATGACCCTTTTTGGGCATTCTAATGGCGTTTTCTCTGGACCAGGAGTCCTTTGAGTGCTGAAGATTGTCAAACAAGAATAAAGTACATATTCTCAATTAGTCCATCTTGTTTGTGCCTGGTTTACGAAGATTTTGATTCAACAAGCGTCATTCTTTTGTAGTACCTATCTTCTAGTTCTTAGAAAAAAAATTTCAAAACCCCAAGTATTAAGGCCGTTTTTTGAAGAACGATTGAATGAGAAAAAAATTTGAAAAATTTAACCATTTTCAAATGACTGGCAAAATCGCACCAATAAACTTAGAATATTTTACTTAATTACGATAGATATGTAGTTTCATTACCTTTAAAAGGCTTCTTGGTAAATTAAAATCCATTGAATAAGGTCTGGGATACAGCTGTTTGAAAATGATCATTTTTGTGAAAATCGCGTTTTTTCGAATTTTCTAACTAGTGGCACTCTTTTCTTGCAATCTTAAATGGCACGAAGATTTAGCTGGAGATAGTTCGTAACATGTTTGACAAACTCCCAAAGAAAATTTTCTTGGCTTCCGACTCTGTATACCTCAAATGAATCTCTGAAAATCGGATATTTTGCTTCTCAAGTGAGCCAAAACACTCTATTGTTATCTCTTCTTTTTGTAGTTTAAGTGAAATTAGAAATCCATGCTGGGATTAAATTAATTTTGCAGCGACTGAAGGATTTATTTATATATATTTCACCCAGAAAGTTAACTTTTTTTTTTTACTTTTCTAAAAACTTTTCATAAACTCAATTTCATTAAAAAAATATAATCAAAAATTAAAATGAAAAAAAATAAGAGAAAAAGTATTTTAGTTGAGTTGTGATTATCTTCTTTACATAATGCATTCTGATTTATTTATTTAATAAAATTTTTTTTTTAATCTTAATTAATTAAAAAAGTTTTTTTTTTTTTAAACATCCATTAATTAAATAAAATAGATCATTTTTTTTAACTTGTTCCATTTCTTTTGGTATAACTTTGCAAGTTTAATATTCAAAACATTTATTATAAACTTTTTGATTAATCAATTTTTACTTATAAATTTTTTTTTTTTTTTTTTTTTGAAAAATGAGAAAATTATCTACTGACGGGTGAAAAAAAAAACATTTCACGATGGATCGTTAATTTTTTTCCTTTTAAAAGTTTTTTAAAATTTCCAAGAAAAATATTTCTTTATAATTGTAATATACAGTTATTATTTTATCACTAATTAGATGCAAGAATAAATTAATTAATCTAAACAAAAAGCCTACAGTTTTAGTACATTGATTTTATGTTACTCGAATTATATTTCTTATTCTCTCTTTATTTTATTGAACTTACAAATTGAGGGTTTTTTGTATGGTATAAATAAAAAATCTGAAAACACGGTACTGGGCTCGCCTTTGGCGGGTTCCGCGCCTAGTCAGGGGACTTTTCCAACTGCCCCGCATTTTTTAATCATATGCCTCGATTGAGAGTTTATAAGATAGAAAGAGATGATCTCTGGCTGGTGATCGTGGATACACCTTGCCACCTGTTCTCTGCCGTTTTGCATCCTCTGCAGTCCCCGGATCGATTCTGGTTCAAATGAGTTGAGCAGCCTCCCTCAAACTGATACATCCTAAATACGAGACTGATTTATTAGGTCGAAAATTTTTTCAATTCTCATCCAGGATAAATTCCAAATGCTTAATAATTTTAATATTCTTTATTTTTGCGGCTGTTTCTGTACATGTATACATTTTCGGAGATATTTGCACTCAGTACTTCAGTACAATGTTATAACTACCATCCAGAGGTGTTTCTCAGGGGGGGGGGGGGGGGGGGGTAATCTCAAAAATTTTTTTCATGTGCCGCCCGCGGAACATTCCCTCTTTCGCGGAACCGAAATTTTTTTTCCCGTCCGTAAAAATATTTTACCTTTTTTTTTAGAGACGCAAATTTTTTTAAATTTTTTTGTATTTTTTTTCAAATCTCGGGGGGGGGGGGGGTAATTGCCCCCTTGTATCCGCCCTTGCTACCATCATAAGATTGTCACAATTATTTTATGAAACAATTTTTATCTTGTCTTTTCAATTTATAATTAATTTTTTATTTCTTGTTTTCGTCTTTTATATTTAAAAATTTTTTATTAACATTATATAAGTTATCTGGCTTATTAAGAAATTTATCTCATTTTTCTTAAACAAAATTCCCTTGAAATTCCTATATTCTAATGTGTAATTTAAAAATATTGAAAAAGAAAAAAGAAAATTTTATTATATGATGATTTTTGTCATTTTTCATTTGAGAGATTTAATTCTTTTATTATAAGAGAAAATAAAAATATGAAATTTCTAGTGGCATTCAATATTACTCTCACCTATATATCTTATCTTATCTTTTCTTCTATACTATACTTCTATACTATTATATAAAAGACAATCTCTGTCTGTCTGTCTGTCTGTCTGTTTGTAACGCATAGACTCCGAAACTACTGGACCGATTTTCATGGAGTTTTTTTTAATGGGTAGGGAATTTTCCGGGGGTGGTTTTAGGCTATCATTATATCGAATTAGGGGTAGGGAACCCCCCCTTTTTGGGGGTTATCAATTACCCCATAGTAAAGCATTGGAAAACAGGATCTAACTCGCTTTACGAAAAATATATTTATCAAATCTTTAAAATGAAAAATAAAAACTCTTCCCCCCCACTAACAATTCGACATTTGAAAAGATTTTTTCGCTTTGCGCCCCCCCCACCCCTAAAATTATTATTTTTTTTATTTTTCATTCGATTTTAATAAAATTTAAAATGTTGCTTTCTTAGGGTGTAAATAATTGAAAAATGGTATTTTAGACCCCCCTGACCCCCCTGAAATTTATTTTTCATTCGATTTTAATAAAATTTAAAATATTGCTTTCTTAGGGTGTAAATAATTGAAAATTGGTATTTTAGACCTCAGAAAGTTCAATCACCCCCCTGACCCCCCTGAAATTTATTTTTCATTCGTTTTTAATAAAATTTAAAATGACGCTTTCTTAGGGTGTAAATAATTGAAAAATATATTAATCAAATATTTAAAATAAAAAATAAAAACTCTTCCTCATAATTAATTAAAATACATTTATCTGGACATCTCTTAGTCATATCCCGAGACGGCGCCCGCCAGGGCTAGCTGGGTAGGGTTGCCGAAGGCAACCCTACCGCAGCTAGTGTTAATAACTTATATAGAGAGAATTCATGTTTCAAATTTTCGACGTCGAGATTTTAAACATCAGATATTTTGTTTATGTTACTAAAAAACACCTGGTAAAATAAAATTAATCACTAGCCGCTTCATTTCAAAATTCCAACGGTAAGTTGCCTAAATAGAGCGTGACAGACAGATAGACAAACGGACAGACAGACAGATGGACATTAGCGAATTATATATATAGATTCTAAATTCAATTTTCAAATAAAACCATTGTGTTTCTTGCTTACAAAAATTTATTATTTTACAAAATTTTTAAAATATTATTTAGTTTACTGTAGGCTATATAATGGTATATATATGGAAAACTGAAATAGCTCATTTTCAAAAAATTTTACTTACACCATGTCTCTCAACCCTCCATATGATGAAATATATAGAAAGTTCGGGTATTATGAAATACCATAACTTTTAGTGGTTATAGGAAGTTGCTGGATGATGTTAGAAAAAATAAGGCCTAACTGAAACAAACTTTTGAGTGTTTTAAACACGATCTTTTTGGTTTTAAGTTTCAAAATAAATTTTTAGTACCGTTTTTTGAGTAAACAAAAAAAAAAAAAAAAAAAATGCCCGTTGGCGAAACCAGGCGGGAAATATGGAATAGGTATTGAGGCGAATATGGAATACCTGTTGACTGTAGGGTAATAAGAATTAGGTTTGAAGGGGGCCGAGATTTGCTGGTATTCCATATTACCCGAATATGCCATTATACCCGAATTTCATCTAGTACATTCACATATGACAGCTCCCGGATATCTGATGATGTTTGAATAAATTCGGACCGAAATATCATAAATATGGGAGTTTATTGATGTTGAGTCATCTTTTACTGGCTGCCATGACAACCACGCTTACAAAATTATATTTTTCTCTCTTTTTGGTACTGTGAAATATATATTTTATTCTACAACTACGCTAAATAAATGGTTGTGATCCAATTTCCCATAATTGTACATGAGTAGTATTTTAAAATAATATCCCATATCTTACAAAGCAGAAAACAAAGCCATCAACTTCAGGCAGCTATTAACTCTACAATAGGCCAATGTATACATATATATTATTGTTAGACGTGTTATCTCTCATTAAGGAACCAAGTCTCAATTCCCTAACGCTCGCTCTCAAGCTGACTCTATAAATAATAAAAACTTTTGAATATTTAGTATCCAATCTGCATATTAGAGTCGCCAAATAAAGTAACTCTTGATTAAAAATAAATCTGTTTCAAAATTGGTAGGTCAGGCGAGAAATATTTCAAACAAGGGGAGATATCTTATAATTTCAAGAGTCAGGGAAAGGAATTTTTTAATGAATATAAAATTTTTGTAAATTAAAACAATTAGATATGTATTATTTCTTTAAAAATCTGCACAGCTCTTAGTTGTATACCCAGAAAGCTGGTAACAGAGCAACTAACTGCCTCTCTAATTTCCAAGCCAACCTGTAGATTTTGTGTTCCCATATTGAAAAAATTTTATTATAATTAATTTTACAAAATATTTAAATTATTACTACGTTACTCCCTTGTGCATGTACTATATGTGTACTTAATTTCAAATAGATTCCTTGAAAATTGTGGATTTTTATAAAACATACATACATACCATCAAGAGAAAAGATATTGGACAACCCCCTCACGTCTACCTGAATTTAGAGCCTTTTGAGGTATGTATACAGGGCCGTAACTAGGCAGATGCAACCTGAATTCAGGTAGACGTGAGGGGGTTGTCCAATATCTTTTCTCTTGATGGTACATACATTTTTCCCATTTAATTTTTACTTTCTCTTACATATGTATATATGTAATATATATATAGAGAGAAAGTATTGGATTCATGTCAAAAATTCGATGTCGAGATTTTGATGGATCTTCACGTTTTAAGGTCCCCTGAATCCAAAAAAGTGGTTTTCGCGACATGGTCTGTCTGTCTATCTGTCTGTGTGTGTTCAATTTTAAGAATGAAGGAATTGAGCTAGGAGGCTGAAATTTTATATATGAGTTAAACACCCCCCGTGACCGGAAAAATAAGCTTTTAATCAAAATCGGCCAAAGAGTACTAGTACTTTACTGATGTACTTTTTCAGTTTTTTTCGATTTCCTCAAAATTCGCTCTAACGATTTTGATTTAAATTCAAAAATCAATTATTTTTTAGATGCTCTTTCAAATGTATATTCTCGTTTTGCTCTCAAAATTGTTTGAAGCACACTTTACTCTTGTATTTCATAGGAAGAATAGGAGAAATGGTTGTCATGGTGAGAAAATATAAATATTTTTCTGTTTATAAATTTTACATCTTGAATTCTAATGTTCCGTACTGTTGGGAACTAAATATATCTCGACACAAAAAATCTGGTGTGACAAGCACAGAACACAACTTTCGATTACCGAAGGTAAGAGAAAGTTGTGTGCTGTGCGCTAGTCACACCAGATTTTTATATAAATAGATAGATAGAAGATAAGAGACTTCTTTGTCATTCAAAATTCTAATAATCTGTAAATTGTACTTAATGTTAAATCTGACGCTTCAATATACGTATTTATGTATCTTTTGAAGAAAATAAATAATGAATGAATGAAATATCGACATCGAATTTTTGACACGAATCCAGTATTTTTTATATACTGTATATATTACATATATAGATAAGAGAAAGTAAAAATGAAAGAATTTTATTTCAAATTAAATATACAAATTATATACTAGGTTATATGATTCAAAATATTTGTCAATTTAACATGTTATTAAATATTTTGAAACATTAAACCTAGTATGTAATTTGTTTAATTTTACATTTTATTATTTAAAATTGCTTTGCTCCAGGCGAATGTAAGGAAGTTGAAATTTATGAAGATATCACTCTCTGTAAACATCTCTATTTAAAAAAAAAAAAAAAAAAAAATAGAACGAACCAAATAAATATAGAAATTGATTGAATCTATAGACAAAAGGTAAACAATATTTTTACAAGCCGAGATTTATAATCAAGAATAAATAAGATAGAATTGAATGATATGGAGCAAAAAAGAAAACAAACGAATATTTGAAACGAGAAGTAGAGTGGAAACAAGAATAAATAATAATATTATATTTCAATTGAGACTTTAAATTTCTAGTTGAAAAAAAAAAAAAAACAGAAAGTAAATATCAATTAATAACACACACGATAGAAGGTCAAAAGTTCACTCGATATTATTAACAATGGCAGTTTTTTTTTAGAAGGAACAGAATCTTTTTCTGGTATCATGAAGAGCCCTAAACATTTATCGCAATATGTTTCAATTGATTGCATATTCATGATACAAATTATATATTCTATGAATATATTCCACTCTCCGCTTTTAAATAGACTATTTTTTTTTTGCTTAATTATTAATATTAAAATAAATAATAAAAATCTGGTGTGATTTGGAAAAAATCTGAAATACTTCATAAGAAAAATGTACTTCAAACAACTCACGAAAAATTTTACTGATATACTTTTTAAGACGGAACAGGAGCGAAGGTGTTACGTTTTTCCCGCTAAGATGGCGTTGTGTGTCATAAAAAGTATGCCCAAAAAATCAAGTAATTCAAAAATTCGCCAAGAGATGTCAGAATGGTAGCTTATAATATTTAATGCATTTGGTTGATTTTCATTGATCTTTTAACATTAAATACTTTATAAATGTTATTATATATTATGTATCTTTTATAAAAGCATAAATATAGGCCATTAGGGGCTCGGACGTTAGATTAACCTGCCATCTATTACAAGAATGCTGAACTAATTTGACAGTTGAATTTTAAATAAATCATCTAAGCTTACTTTAAAAATTTTTTAATTAATATGTGATTAATAATAACAATAAATTCATTTTTAAATTAAAAAAAAATCAATTACGATAATTTTTTAATAAGTCATTAAAAAAATTATAGCTCGATGTCCCAATAATCTCTTATGAATTTAATTCATTTTAAAATAAAAAAATTCCTTATATTAGTTTTTTTTTTAAGAACTTTTAGACGTCTCTCCTGAACCCCCTTAAAGGGCATCTAAAAAAATAGTTGATTTATGAACTTTAATCAAAATCGCTAGAGCCAATTTTGAGAAAATCAGAATAACTGAAAAAGTACTCTTAAGCAAAACGATCAAGCGAACTAATTCATGTAAAAATATTCGAATCCGGACACAGCCTGACTTGTTTATTTTCACTGTATGTGTGTGTGTGTGCGCGAAGCTTCTTTTGTTTAATATCTCTAGAATTATTCATCCGATTAGAATTAAGTTTGACAAATTTTTACATCTAAGAAGGTAATAAAACGAGAAGTTTATCGGCCCCTAGGGAGCTGTAAATTATTATTGCGAACCGCGGTTTCCTCAGCTTCCTCTGGACCAAATCTTTGGGGTCCAGCCAAACTAATCAGTTCAATAGACTCTAGGCCTGGAGCAAATTTCATGATAAGTGGTTGAAAAATTATTAGTAATAAACGTAAAAGATTTCAAACTTAGTTATTTAATTTAGGCTAATTATATTTAAATCCCACATACATGTTTGTTCGTTTCACTTACCATGGTAAAAATGGCACGCTATCTTGATCAATAAGTGCAAGTTTTGCTAGCGTCCACATACAGGGCAAATAATGCAGGGCGAAATTAGGGTTGGTCGAATCGATTTCGATTTTAATCGAAAATCGATTTTGAGCTTCGATTTTCGATTAAAATCGAAATCGATTCAGTGTTTTGAAAAAATCGAAAAAATCGATTTTTGACGGCCGATTTTCGATTTTCGATTTTCCAAGAAAGTGATTTTAGCGACATGATCTGTCCGTCTGTGTTCAATTTTAAGCTTGAAGGATTTGAGCTATGAGGTTGGAATTTAAGAAAGACACCCCCTGGAGCGAGAAAATAAGCGGTTAATTAAAATTGGCCAAAAAGTACTAGTACTTTACTGAGGTAGTTTTTCAGGTTTTTTTGATTTTCTTAAAAATAGCCTCAACGATTTTGATTAAAATTCAAAAATCAATTATTTTTTAGATGCTCTTTAAAATGTATATTTTCATTTTGAAGTACACTTTACTCTTGTATTTCATAGGAAAGATGGGAGAATTTGTTGCAATGGTAACAAAATATAAATATTTCCCCATGTTTATAAATTTTAATCTTGAATTCAGCCCTCGGGGCTTGGTGTAGTGGTTAGCATGCTAACATCGTATACCAAAAGTCGCGGATTCGGACCCCAGGCAGTCCGATGATTTTATTTAAGCCATTTGGATACCAAATGGCTTAAATAGGAATGCCTGGACCCCTAATATGTGTGTATTATCAATAACGGATATCGTATATCGTAAAAGTCTTAAATGGCCTAAGTTGCCGAGAAGACTGTGTGAATGTGTGTGTGAATGAGAAAAAAAGGGTGTTTTAGAAAAAAAATCTTGAATTCAAATGTACCTTAAGCTTACTGTCGGACCCTAAATATATGTCCACACAAAAATCTGGTGTGACAAGCACAGAACACAACTTTCGCTTACTGAAGATAAGAGAAAGTTGTGCTGTGCGACGAGTCTCACCATATTTTTTGAGAAATATAGAAGCTGATGTTTAGTTCTCTTTGTTTGTTAAAATTTACGTTATAACGTTAAAACTTAAGTTATAAACACTAAATATGTTATACCATATACAATGTGTTGGTTTTTAAAGAAGTTATAAAGACTGAATAAATTGATTTGGGCATCAGTAATGCAACGTTCTATTTTTCTTGCTCCACAAACCGCTTGGAAATCGTAAGCAGAACCTTAAAATCAACTTATGGGCATAGTGAAAGATTTTTTGTAAAAAAATCGAAAATCGATTAAAATCGATTTTTTTAAGGCAAAAATCGATTTTTTTAAAAATCGATTATTTGGTTTCGATTTTAAAAATCGAAAATCGAAAATCGATTCAGCCCAGTGGCGGATTAATGCAATTTTGTCGGGGGGGGCGGTTTTTTTTTTTTTTTTATTTTTAATCCTTTAAGGACTTTGTGGGCACCTATGGCCATTTAGACCCCTTTTCTATTTATTTAAATTGATTGGTACCAAATTCAAATGAAATTAAAGCCCGGAAATCATAATTTCTTTAGATTACTAGTTTTTATAACATTGTGAATTTCTTCTCGGGGGGCGATCGCCCCCTCGCCCCCCCCCTTTAATCCGCCCCTGATTCAGCCTCCGAATCTACCAACCCTAGGCGAAATGTGTAAATTATACTTCAATGGCATGAGAAACGAACAGACCATATGTTTAAATTTTAATTCCCTAATTGATTTATTACTTTTTTGTGGGATTCAGGACATTTAAAAATTGAAAATTTCTTTTCTTATGATTGGCCAACAAATCATGCATAGGCTAAGCCCCACTAGATCCAGGCTAAATAAATTATTTTTTTAAATAAAAATTAAACAACGAAACTGCAACATTACCCAATTAAGGGCGGAAAAATTTTGCGATTTCAGTGATAATTATTTCTCAAAAAAAAAATTTTCAGTTTAATTATGATGTTCCAGTTAAGTAAGAAATAATTGATAGCCATTTCGGGCGTAAACTTAACAAGTTAAAGTATTTGAAATATTTATGTCCAATCCATTTAATCAACTTTAGGGTTCCTTCTTAGAGTTTTAATCTTATTAATTAAGCGGGGGGTTGGGGTGGGTCTAAAGAACTAAAACTCTCTCTCTACCTCTCTCATTAGAAAACTTTTAAAGAATATTTTTGTACATCTTCTTTCTTTATTATATTAATTTTCAATCAAAGAATAATTAAAAACAAAAAAAAAAAAAAAAACGCAATGATTTATTGTTTTTATTATTATATTATATAAAATAAAGGATTAAAAATTTTCTAATAGTCGAGATTACATCCAATTTGCATAACATTTTCTATAATCATAAACGTAGCCAGCTAAAATTGTGATTGGTTAATTTACAGAGCCAATAAAGTTTGTTTATTATTTATTTTATGATTGAGGGAGGGATTTAGAAAAAAGAAGGCGGAATAAAAAGAAAAAAAAACATTATTTCTTTATAAAAGGAATTTAACTCCTCCCAAATCATAAAATAATTAAATAAATTTAATTGTTATTGGTCCTTCAAAATAACCAATCAAAATAGAGAGAAAAGAAAAAAAAAATAAAATAAAATGGCGGATTTCTTTTCTCTTTTATTTTAAAGAGACATTTTTAGTTCTTTGAAAAGTTGTTTAAAATCACGATTAATAAAAATTTATTTCAATCTGTCAACCCAAGTGTATTCAATGAAGTCAGTGGCTGTTTTTCTATAGACAGGAGTAGAAGCAGGTGCAGCCAAAAATAAAAGCCTCCGATTTAATACAATTCAACGAAACGTTTCGGGTGAATTTTAGTTACCCATCTTCAGTCATATTGAATTGAACAATTTTGAAGGATTGAAGATGGATAAATAAAATTCACCCGAAACGTCTCGTTGAATTGTATTAAAGGGGCTACGGGAGCGAAGTGGTTACGCATGTTTTTCCCGCTAAGATGGCGTTGTGTGTCATTAAATGTATGCCCAAATATCAAGTAATTCAAAAATTTGCCAAGAGATGTCAGAATGGTAGCTAATAATATTTAATGCATTTGGTTGATTTTCATTGATCTTTTAACAATAAATACTTTATAAATGTTATTATATATTATGTATCTTTTATAAAAGCATAAAAATATATAAATATAGGCCAAAAGGGGATCAGCTGTTAGACTAGCCTGCCATCTATTGCAAGAATGCTGAACTAATTTGACAGTTGAATTTTAAATAAATCATCTAAGCTTATTTTAAAAATTTCTTAATTAATATGTGATTAATAATAACAATAAATTGAGAACTAATTTGCCCTGGACAAATTTAAATAACGATCCTTTCTTTATTTGATATCTACCCGGCTAGGGGAGGTGAGAGTAAATTATAGAACCCCCCCCCCATTATTAATTTCTGGTTTCCCGCTATTAATAGCTGATATTTAGAGAGCGTACATGTTTAGGTATACCTAAACATGTACGTATATTAATTCTTAATACCAAAGGTCAAGGGTTCGCATCCCGTCTCATTCGACAGATATTTATTTCGATTAGATTGGCTACCAATCAAAAAAAAAAAAAATAATAATAATAATTGAAGACCATTGTAATTTTGCACTAGACCATTGTTTAAAATTAAGGGAAGGATACAGAGTAATAAGGAATTTTGTACGAAAATTATTTATACTCTAGACTATTTATTTCGGCACGAAGTGCCATCATCAGGTCCGCTAAAAATGTTCTGATTAAATAATGTCAACATATATTAAACACATTAAACTAACGGTATGTTCTGTAAATTTATTAAAAAAAGTATTTAAATTTATATATTTTTGTATATAAGTTTATAAATGTATATAGGCCTATATAAACTATATATTAAAATTATATTTCATATGTAAATTGTAAATACATCACAAATGTAACCATTTTTAGCGGACCTGATTGTGTCGAAATCGAAAGTCTAGAGCAGTGGTTCCCAACCGGTGTGCCGCGAGAATGCCTAAGGGGTGCCGCGAGATATTTAGATAAAAAATAAATAAAATAAAGAGGCGAAAAAATAAAGTTTTGCTAAAAAAAAAGGTCAAATGATTAAAATGGAAGCGGCAAAATTTTCCGTAGATCAGAAAAAATAAAGCTTTGCCAAAAAAAAGGTCAAATGATTTTCACGCAAGGGAAAAAAAATTTGCCCCAGGGTGGAAAAAAATTTCGATTTGATAGGGAAAAAAAAAGGAAGGGTGCCGCTAGTGTGTAATATTATCCCCAACGCACCTTTGGGGTGCCGTGGACTTCAAAAGATTGGGAAACGCTGGTCTAGAGATTAAATAATTTTCAAACAAAATTCGTTATTACTCTATCCTTCCCTGCTATAACGAAAAATATAGAATTTCATCAAGACCATGGTTTAAGTTTGTTTACACCAGTGTTCGGTGTTTCTTAAAGTGTGAATTGAATATTGGACCTATCACGTTTTTCAAATGCATGAAACTAACATATAAAAGTTCTCCAGGTTTGCCACCAGATAGCGTAAAAAAATGGACTTATTATCTTTTTCACATGTGCTCTTCAATTCTTAAAATTTTTTTTTTATATATACACTATTATTATGAATGAAAATTTAGGTTTAGCTTCATTATGGGGTCAGCCTGATTATTTAATAGCAGATCGTGGGTGTCTGTAGATAATATCTTTAAAAAAAAGAAAGAGGAAGCAGCCAATAAGTGAGCTTCTATTTAATAATTAATTAGAGGCTCAATTAATGGCTGAATCCTTTTTCTTTTTTTTTAAATCATGATTATTCTTTAATTTGCCTCCTTATGTGATAAAGGTGGCCGAGTCCTGATTTAAGTGTAATAAAGAAATAAATTCTGTAATTCGGTCTGTGCTTTTGTGTCTATATTTATTTAGTTTCCGACAGTGAGGTACGTTTGAATTAAAGATGAACAATTTATAAACATGGGAAAATATTTATATTTTGTTACCATGGAAACCATTTCTCCTATCTTTCCTTTGAAATACAAAAGTAAAGTTTCCTTCAAACAATTTCAAAGGCAAAATTGGAATATACATTTTAAAGAGCATCAAAAAACTATTTGATTTATCAATTTTTATCAAAATCGTTTCGAGGAAATTATAAAAAGTACATTAGTAAAGTACTAGTACTTTTTAGGCGATTTTCTTCAAAAGCTTCCTGTCACGTGGCAGGGTGATATCTAATTTAAATATAAAATTTCAACTTTCTAATTTTTTTCATTCTTGAGATATTTTGTTGAGACCATTTAGGGGTTGGATTAATTTATATATACAATATATTTTATACAATGTACCGATGGCAAACGGGGACGATTGCTCGGGGTGACCAATCCAAGCTTTCGCCGTCCTTGGCATCACTTAACTGCAACGATTTTGGTGACTGTTGCCAGGCCCCCGGGGCGATTATTGTTCTTTAAGTATTTATTTATAAATTTTTTATGATATAATTTGCCAAGTCAAATATGCCTTTAAGATTCCTATAGGGAAAAAAGGGATAATGGTAGCCCCTGGCTATAATAAATATACAAAATTATTTTCAATGTGTATATATCTAGACAGGAGCTTATAAATGATTTTATTTTTGAGAGGATTGATGAAAATTTTACTTTTGATAGATTCTATTATATAATTTTAAATTGATTTTCAAAAAACTGGCGTGAGTAATGCACAGCACATAAATTTCTCTTACAGTAGGTAATCAAAAATTGTGTACTGTGCTGTCATACCAGATTTTTTTGTGTCGAGATATATTTAGTTTACTATAGCACCTTAGTTCCAAATTTAACAACATGCTTTTGATAAGTAAAAAAGTAATAAGTCAAATGATTCAAATTTTCCATAGCCTCTGTGTATTTCAATTGTGTTTTAAAAGTTGACTGCTTGAAATAAACTATGGTTATTTTTCAAAATTTTAATCTCATATTTGGATATTTTATACACAATAAAACCGTAAATAAATACAAAATTTCATAAGGATCGGGAAAAAATTTTTTAAATATGTAAAAAGTCCCACAGGGGGACCTCTTTTTGAATCAAAATTAACATGCAAATCTCCATAGAGGGGCTCTATGGAAGGAAGAGCCGGATAATAAAATTGAAAAATCTGGCATACTACATCAGTAAAGTGTACTTCAAACAATTTTCACGAAAAATTTTACTGATATACTTTTTAAAAAGCATCTAAAAAATAGTTGATTTGTGAATTTTAATCAAAATCATTAGAGCCAATTTTGAGAAAATCGATAAAAACTAAAAAATTACTTCGGTAAAGTACTAGTTCCTTTTGGCCGATTTTGTCGAAAAGCTTATTTTTACTGTCCAGAAGGGTACCTAACTTAAATATAAAATTTCAGCCTCGTAGCTTATTTCCTTCATGCTAAAAATCGTTACATACAGACTAATTTGCAGGACCCCCTTATTTAGACTCAGGGGAACTCAAAACCTGTTTTTTCCTCAAAATCTCGACATAAAATTTTTTGACATGATTACTATACTCTCTCACTATACATATATTTCATATATAGTTAAGAGAACCTAAAAATAAATAAGAAACCATTTAATTTATTTTAAAAAGCTCTCTTCGCGAAAGGAAAAAACTCAAGGGTAGGGGTGACACGAGATTACTATTGACAAGGACATTCTTACTAAAATAAAATTTTGAGACGCCTATTTAGGGTAGATTAATAAATTTTTACTTAATGTTTTTATTTATGAGACATTAATTTTCATCAATTAATTAAAATTATATTTCTTGGTATTTTTATTTATTATTAATTTGATGAAATTATTAATTTCTTAAAAATGTTTTTTTTGAAAATATTAGACAAAAAAATTTAAAGTAGCTACCAAACATTGATATTTATTTATTATTTAAATAAAAAATATTAATTAATATTTTAGAGAATAAATAAAATTGTGATTATTTTATAAATCTTCACTAAAAAAAAAAAAAATTTTATAAAAAGAGACTTGATTTCTGTTAAAGTGAGATGAAATTTAATATCTATTATTAAATTCCGCCGGATTTAGGATTTTGACATCAATTGTTTTGATTCCGATTGTAAGATCAAAAGTTATTTGCTACCCGCTTAATTCCACAATACGACTACTCGTAAAAAAAAGTGACCAGAATTGAGTTTCGAATGGAAGGGGGGTGGGGGGTTAGGGGGAGGGGATGGAGTTTATTGATAAGTATTTTTTTTTTTTTTTAGATTGTACCTTGTTTAAATTTATGGGATGGCGTCAGGTCCAAATGGGGATAATTTCCTGATTCACCTTGAGAAAGATTTAAAACAAAGCCACGCCTTGGGCCCTTGCACGCCAACACCGGACATAATAGAGAGAATAAACACTAAACACCCCGGGGGGAGATGGGAAACACAATGCCATTGTCCCATTTGGTTGTCGGTGTCTGTGCTTATTACTCACAAGTTCGATGAGCTGCGAGAGGCGCAACCCGAGCTTGACAAGTACAGTATCGGTGTTATTGCTGACTGGTCGTATCAATCGATTATAATTAGATAGAAGATCGTCGTAAAGACGTTTAGCATCCGGATTAGAAAAGCTTGGCACAATTAAGCTGGTGCAAAGCACGCCAATTAGCACCCAACGTTTAGTCGTCGACTCCATCATGGACTACGCCATGGCGGCACTCTGCCGGCTATACGCCGAATGAGCCACCAGAGAGCGTTGGCGACGCAGCAGAGCTACTCGGGGTCTCGGGGACGCAGTCGCACCCCCGACTTGCCCGGGATAGATCCCCTTCCCGTACCCCCTTGTTCCCTGAGTACCCCCAACTCTAACGGCCTCCTTCCTTCCCTTTGCTTCCGCTTCCTTGCCATCGCCACCCTCATCTCACCACTACCATCACCTCGCCAACTACTCTCTCTTTCTCATCAAGATACGTTTAACATTTTCTTTCTTAACTCATTCACCTTGCTTTTTACTTTGTCCCATGTTCTGCAGAAGATTTAACCAACTACGGTGAAAAGGTTAAAAAGATCATATTGTAGATTTCAAAAGCGTCTGCTGTTTGTGAGAAAGAAAATTCAAATATTTTTAAGAGAAAATTATTAAAAAAACTATCCATAATCAGGGGCGGATATATAAATTTTTTCAGGGGGGGGGGCCGGACTCAAAAATTTTCCTGCTGGAAACTTTTTTTTGACGGAAACTAAATTTTTCCCTCAGGGCGGCAAAATCATTTTTCTGCGGTGTCATCATTTTACCTTTTTTGTTTTTTTTTAAGGGAGACTTAATTTTAGGAAGACAAAATTTTTGCCTCCCTGAAAGTTTTTTTTTTTTTTACAGAACTTTTATTTTTCCGAAGAGCGACATAAATCTTTTCGCTTTTCCGGGGGGGGGTTCCTCTACGATGGAATTTTAAAAATTGGCTATACACCAGTATATATGCATGTAGATTTTAAAAATTTCGGGGGGGGGGAGACCGGGGCCCCCATATATACAGATGCGTAACTACCATTTGAGGGCGGAGGGGGAGGGGAAAGCTCAAATGGGGCGCCGTTTTTCGTTTTTTGTTTTTCGTTTTAGTATTCGATGTTTTTTTGTAATTTTTCTTCGGACTTGTGATATAAAATGAATTTATTGTGAAATTAAAAAAAAAAGCCAGAGATTTCGGGAAAAAAAAGCCGGAGATTTAAGTAAAAAGCCGGATACGTTAGGGCGCCTATGTCGGTATCGAGAGGCGCCAAAGGCTTGATCCGCCTGGGACTTAAAATTTCAACCTCCTAGCTTTTTACGTTTCTCTTGAGATTTTATTCAAAGACCGACAAACCATTTTGCGGGATCCAATTTTGTTGACTTAGGGGACCTCAAAACGTGTATTTCCATTAAAATTTTGACATAAATCAAATATTTTCTCTCATATCATATACATATACATATATATATATATAGGTAAAAGAGTAAAAATTGACTTTTTGGGCTAGTTATCAGGTGGTTAAAATCTAAACAGAAGACTTAAAATGTTTAAAAAATTAATAATATTTTAAGCTTGGAAAAGGCTGAAAATAACAAAGTGAAATTTTTGCCGAAATCATTAATACGGGTGTTCGATTATGAGAAAAAAAAATCGATTATGGATTATTAAAAACAATCGATTATTCCGATTAATCGATTATTTCGATTATGGAAAAAAATAATCGATTATACCTTTTTTTCCCTCCTATGAAAATAATTTGACTTTTTTTTTTAGTAAAACGAAATTTTTTTTTAGTAAACGAGTCTCATATACCTGGTATAGGTATATAATCAATCATTTACCCAATAATCAATTATTTTTAAGAAAATAATCGCTGAATAATCGATTATTTTGCACAGCCCTACTCATTAACTATCTTTGGAAAACATTTTCTTAAAAACAAATAATTAATCTATAGAATCCTATTATAATAAATACAAAACTTTAATTATTCATTAAATTCCGTCTATTGTTTAAAGAATTCATTTGAATAATAAGGATTATCTTGATTCTCTAGAAAATTTTTTAAGTAAAGAAAAAAAAATCCTAGCTTACATAAAATCCAAGATGAAGATGGAACAAAGAAATAAAAAAAAAAAAAAAGAAGCTTCTACTACCACACCTATACCTAAACGAATTTAATTTAATTTATTGAAAAGTTAAAACCACGTTATCTTAAAATAAACAAGTTGAATGATTATATGGATAGAGATCAAGCGAGAGGGATGAAATCCTTTTGAAAAAAAAAAAGTTTTGATCAAAACAAACGAGAAGTAAAAAGTTTTAATTCAAAGTGGGCTAATTAAAAATAAAAAATAAATAAACATTTTTATTAATTGATGTGTATTAATTTTTTTAAAAGACATTTTCTTTATTTATAATTACTTTAGAGGAAACGGGGTCCGGGTGGAAGAAGGAAATTTTCAACCTAGGGTTCGCGAGCTAGCAGTAGATCGAATAGTAAAAAAAATTTTGTATCAGTCGTCTCACTGAACATGTATTTTTTATCTGCTTTTTTTAAATTTCTTTTACGTTTGTTTGTTTTTTTTGTGTTATAATTTATAATTCTGATTGTTTGGTTCTAGTCACCGAGAGCTGGTGCTTCTAATCGGGTCGTTAAACTTATTTATCTATTTTTGTTTAAAATGGTTCGTTATTTTTGGAACGAAGCGGCTTACGTAGAGTGAATTGGGAGAAAATGTAACCTAACAAAAACGCGTTCCTAAAAAAATTCGTTCCCAGCGCCCGAGCGACGGCGGAGAAAGGCGAGATTAGTCGAAGTCTTTGGCGAGGTCACGCCCTCCTTCTTAAAGAAAAGGCGTGAGGAACTTCGTTCCTGCCGGGACCCCACTTTTATGTACTCTTATTAATTAATTGTATCTGACATATCATTGTAGCTGAATTCAAATTTTGTTTATGTTTCAAAAAAAAAAAAAAACAATTTAAAATTTTATTTATTATTTCTATTTTTCCAATATTTATTTTGTTGCTACGCCTTCTCAAAAAAAAGTTTTTTCTCTTTTTCAAATAATAAAAACTGAAGGTTTTAGGCACCCCCTTCCCCCAGCCTCTAAGATGAAGAGATATCTGAGAGCGTGTCCCCTTAAGCTATGCAACCAGATACGTGGGTGACATCCCGTGTTATGGAAGGGCCCTCTCAGTGGTGCCAAACCAGGATATCTACCCTAGCATAGAAGAGAATGGATAAAAGAAACCTGTTGGAACTAGAAATAATGATTAATTAATTTGAGGTAAGATAGTTGAAGAAAGCGAACAGATTTTTATTTTTCAGAATATTTATTTAATCTAATGGCGATCGATTTCGTCACGTGGTCATCGTCAGGCCAGCTGGAATTAAAATTTACAATTTACTAACGAATTTGCACAAATATCATCTCGGTACAATCAATCAAATATATATATATATATATGAGAATATACATTATTTTTTGGGGGGATACGTAATTTAATTCCAGCTGGCCTGACGATGTCCACGTGACGAAATCGATCGCCATTAGATTAAATGAATATTCTGAAAAATAAAAATCTGTTCGCTTTCTTCAACTATCTTACCTCAAATTGACAATGGCAACAGAAATAGAGCAATATATTCAACGTAATGATTAATTAATTATCTAGAAATAAGTTAAAAGCAGGAGGAGTCAGAGATAGGAAATAATGTAACTTCACGGTAGATGGCTACTGCCAGAGGCCGATTGGGTTTGATGTGTGTGTTCGTGCACGAAACCATCTCGGGTATGAGGCTAAAACCGAGAAGAATTTATAAGGAAACTTTAGCAAGTGGTGGTCTCTTAAGCCATAAAAGGTAGTAGTAGTAGCTTCTATCTCTAATGGTTATAAAGTAATTGGATTAAATATTAATATTAATTTGTCAAGTAGATTTAAAATTATCCACTGCAAGTATTGAGACTAAAGCCCGGTAGTTAGGCAGCCCAAATGGCAGCTTGTCTGTGTGAGAAATACCTTTTCGAAAGCAGACCCTTTTTAACAAAAGAATAACCATATAATATTAATATTATTATTATAGTTTAGTGAGCGTGTGCCATTTGGGCTGCCTAACTACCGGGCTTTAGTCTCAATTTTTTAAAAAAAATTTTTTCTTTTTTTTTTTTTTTTTTATAAACAATATTCATCACTATTGCAATAGAAGTACCATGCGTCTGTGTGTTGGTTGCATAGCTTAAAGGCACTGGATCTCTATAAATCAGATACGTGCGTGACGTCCCGTCCTAAGCAAGGGCGGATACAAGGGGGGAAGGCGTAATCCCCCCACCCCGAGATTTGAGATCATATATATATTTTTTTTTTAAATAAAATTTTAAAAATTAACAAGTACAGAATGCGAAAAAATTGTGTGCTGTGCGAGCAGTCACACCTGATTACCCCCTCCCCCCTCCCGAGAAACTCCTCTGGATCCTCTCTTGGTCCTAAAGAAGGTTCCCTCTTTTCGGTGAAAGAAGTGGGCTACATGTCAGTGCTGAGGGGAATTAGAGATAGGCTGGGTTTGAGGTGTGTGTCTTCGAATCCAACGAGAATTTTAGTTGTTTTCTCTAACCGTTAGAGTTTCATTAAAATGTTATTTTATATTTATTTTAGAAATGGATTATAAATTGATGCTAAATAAATTAATAAAATCGATTATAAATAATTTTTTTTTTCCGTTCCCCTCATTTTTTGCAAGAGGGACGATTTCTTAGCGGTTATAGGATCGAATTCAATTAGGAAGTGAAAGGTGAGGTTGACTTCCCACTTCCGAAAGTGAAATTCCCAAGACGAGGAGATAACATTTCAACCAGGGAATTAAATTGAAATCACCTTCAAGTCTTGCGATTAATCATTTTTTTCCTGTTCCTCTTGAAATATGACATTGGCATCGTGTTATCGATTGCAACGAAGAGGAGATAAGAAACTTAAGCTTTTATACCTTTATAAAACATGACGGATTTGAATTATTTAAACAATTGCGAGCTATTTGTTAATTATTATTTCGCGCTCATAGATTTTGACGAAACGCAATCCGCTCGGTTGGTTAATTTATCTTCTAAGCCAGGGTTTCTCAACCTTTTAGTATTTGAGACCCAATCTCATTGCCTCCCCTCCCCCCATAATATATGCATGAGCGTATCCAGACATCTTGTTAGGGAGGCAACCATTCGTTAGGACGAGAGGGGGGATTTGCAATTAAAATAAACATAGATTATTAATTATTTATTAAATATAATTATAATTAATTATTTTCCTTATATAAACTCATTTAAAAAAAAAAATTCCCTATTGGAAAAGTATATATTTGTTTTTAATAAATAAAAAATTTTCAGGACAAGCCAGGGGGGAGCATTGGCCCCCCTGTCCCCCTCTGGCTACGCTATGTTCTATAGAAATCTACAATTTTCAATAAATCTATTTGAAATTAAGTACATGAACCAGGGAGTAACGTAGTAATAATTTGAATCTCTTAAATATTTTGGAAAATAAATTATAATATGGGAACACAAATCGACAAGTTGGCTTGGAAATTTTAGAGCGTCCTTTGTGCTCTGAGAGCCAGCTTTCCAGGTATACGACTAGGGCTGTGGGAGGAGCTACGCAACCAATTGAAAAATTAATAAAGCACGCATACAACAGACACTTTAAACAGTCATAAATAGACCCTTTTGCTATGCCCAATCGGTACCCTCTCTTAAACTCAAGACACTTCATTAACATCTTAGCATTGCAACAAGAAATATCCAAAATCGGCAATAAACTTCCTCGCAGAGGGTTGGCAATAGGGCCTAGGGGGCGCAGTCCCCTGGCTAGACGGAAACCCCGTCGAAGGCGGGCTTTTCGACTAGTTTCTAGCGGTAGAATTTTCTCACGTAATCTCTCTTCATTATAAATATCTCGACCTTTGGAAGAAAAAAATTTATTTATTTTTTTCAATATAATGAAAGTAAAAAAAAAAAAAAATATATCAACTGGTGATTGGAAGCGGGACTGAAGCCAGAGAATTTTTCCAGAGAATGGGGGAGGGGGGATTTATAAAAATAACATTTAATCCAATACTAGATGTCTTCGTCCCAGGGGGAGGGGACTTACAATTAAGTGTCAAATTTGAAAAATAAATTTAAAAAAAAATGGAAGCCAATAGAAATATAATCTATCTAATTTAATTCCTTTATTTATGTGTTAATACCCGGGGGGAAAAAAAAAAAAAAAATTTTAAAACATTTCTTTGTTTCCCCAAAAGGGTGGGGCCGAATTCGGTTTCTTTGGTGAAATTTGTTTGTGACCCTATTGTTAGTTTTTTCCGCCGTATCAGGGCCGTGTCATAAAATTCCGAATGAATAAATTTTAAAGAATATAAAATATTTTTTATATATTTAAAATTTTAATACCATGTTTCTTTTTATAATTTTTCGAGGTTGAGGAGGTTTGAACCCCCATATTCACCTCTGTCTACGGCCCTAAGCTGTGCAGTCGGCGCCACAACTGCCTGATATGCTCTGAAGTGAAACCTGGAGAATACTCAACCAAATCAATATTTTAAAATAAATAAATCATCGTTTTTTTAATGCAACTGAAGGGGAAAAGCTACTTTTAAGACAACCGACGGCTAATAATTTGAGTTGCCTAAAGCGCTCCACTCTCGAGCACATCAGGCACTTGTGGCGCCGACTGTATCATATGTTAGTGGATAACATACTCTTGTTAAGAAAAATTATTTCATTTGAATTGGCTACCAATCATTTGAAATAAATAGGGATGGGGTCTAAATGGCCTTAGATGCCGAAAAAAATCCTCATTATTCTGAAGGGGTCTTGTAACAGAACAAGTTTTTTATACCTTTTTAACACAATATAATTTATTTACAATAGAAATGAAACTAATCATTAAAACATTGTGCACTCTAAAATTTTCTTCTAATTTAGAATGTATGCGTGATTCCTGGTTAACGATACCTGTCATTTTCAGGTGATTTTATTAAAAGAGAAAGGGATTTAATTTGAATTCAATTTATTAATAAGTCAGATTGAGATTTCATTATAATCAAATTTAGTTATAAATGAAGCTGTCATTGTTGAAATTAAAGATCAGCCTTATTTCCAATTGAACTTGCTTAGATACGCTTACTAAATTAGTAATCCATCTAGCAAATACTAAAAAGGAAATTTTTAATTAGGCTTACATAGAATAACAAATTGTTTAACAAATTTTTTATTTGGACCATCCGAAGACTGTTTATCGTCTAAACATATTTTTACTTTCTCTTACCTATGTATATATGTAATATATATGGATATAGAGAGAGAAAGTATTGTATTCATGTCAAAAATTCGATGTCAAGATTTTGATGGAAATACACGTTTTGAGGTTCCCTGAATCTAAAAAAGTGGTTTTTGCAACATGATCTGTCTGTCTGTGTGTCTGTGAACAAAATATCTCAAAAACTAAAAGAGCTAGGAGGTTGAAATTTTATATTTAAGTTACGTACCCCCCTTGAGACGGGACACGAAGCTTTTAAACAAAATCGGCCAAAAGGTACTAGTATTTTACTGATGTACTTTTTCAGATTTTTTTTCGATTTTCTCAAAATTCACTCCAACAATTTTGTTTAAAATTCACAAATCAATTATTTTTTAGATGCTCCTTAAAATATATATTCTCATTTTGCCCTTGAAACTTTTACTCTTGTACTTTTCTTGAACGCTATGTGATTTGGTAACAAAATATAAAAGTTTATAAATTTTACAACTTGAATTCTAATAATCGGCGGAAACTTAATAAATTCGGCTCCTCAAAACAGGGACGTATATGGAATGTTTTTTCTTTTTTTATAAGAAAGTTTCCCCTCGAAACTCAATCACTCCATTTTTCCCTGTTGCGAATATCACTTTTGACTTTTATTTTTATTTTATTTTTTTATTTTGGAATGGGCGCATAAGGTCCGAAGACCTATAATGACCAGTGATCACATGCAGCCAGGAAGAAAATAAAAACAAAAGGAGAAGCATAAAGGGGAAACTCAACTGCGGGAACTGAGAAGATGCCTGTTGAGATTAGACTTGAAAGTCTGAAGATTGTAGTTTTTGGGAAAAATAGACGCAGGGAGCTTATTCCAATCACGGGAGGTCATGGGGACATTTATTTTATTTTTTTTTTTGTATACGAGTTTCATTGAAAGTTTTTTTGGTGGGGGTTGGCTACCTCACGCTTTCCTTATATACGCCCCTGTCTCAAAATAAGATTAATAAAGAAAAATAAAGAAATAATTTGTAAAATAAAGGTCTTTTTAATATTAAAAAACGATTTAATGTATGAAATTTTAAATTTATAAAAAAAATTCTAAACTAAAAATGATTTATATTCAAAATATTGTGAGTTATTTATTTTTAATATTTCTAAAATTGTATGTTGCCAATGACCGGTGGCTCAGAGAGAAGACTTCTTGTGCCTAGGGTTCTGAGTTCACTTCCCATCCCAAGCGAGAAAAATTTATTCCATTTGAATTGGCTACCAACCATTTGAAATAAATAGGAATGCAGTGGCGTAGCGAGCTTAACTGGCAC
Source organism: Euborellia annulipes (assembly GCA_023213315.1). Taxonomy (NCBI): domain Eukaryota; kingdom Metazoa; phylum Arthropoda; class Insecta; order Dermaptera; family Anisolabididae; genus Euborellia; species Euborellia annulipes. Next base: position 2,116 of record JAKCPI010026389.1, on the reverse strand, counting down.
GCGGGGCACAATACCTTTTTAGCGCCTCCACCCCATTTGAAAACCATATAATATTATATGTAACACATACAAAATTATTATATTACACTGGCACTAAATTTAAAATATATTTTCCAGAAATCAATTATAATAAAAATGAAAATTTTTTGTTTTGTGGACCTTTGTGAATAGCGCCCGGGGCATGATGACCCCCTTGCTCCCCCCCCCTCGCTACGCCACTGTAGGTATGGGGTCTAAATGGCCTTAGATGTCGAAAAAGACCTTAAAACAAATTTAAAAAAAAAATACTGCAATTTTTACGGTAAATTTTTGAAAATTTAAAAATTATTTTTATTAATTTCAATTATATTTAGAATTGATTAATTTAAAAATTATATATATACCCTATTAAGATAATAAGACGTAATAATTTTATTTCAGCGAGCAATTAATTAATTTGCCTCGTATTTGTAACAATTCATACATGTGTGAGTTGAGTGAGGTGAGGTGAGTTGCGGTGTACGCTGGCAAATAATTTGCAACGAATGTGTGTGTCTGTGGGTGCGGGGGGTGGGGGGCGGGTGGTACCCAATTTGGTGTCCGTATTCCGGGGGCGGTATGGGGGGGCTCCAGCCAGTCTCCTCCGCCTTGGCGGTATCGACGCAGGGCGGTGGAGGCGGCGGCCGGGCAACGCTACATCGTTTTGTAGCGCAGGCGCCTGGGTACTACCATCGCCGCCGCCGTTGCCGCCGTCGCCGCCGCCGGATGCTGCTGCTCTGGACCAGCCTTGTTTAGCCAGAGAGTCGTGACGTTTCGGTCTCCGAGCACGCATCGCGATGCCAGCGAGCGAAACATTCACGCCTGTACTCTCAGCTAGAAACACCGAAAGTTTTAGAAATTCCGCTGGCCTCCCATGGCTATGAACTACCTCGAGTATCGTAAGTACTATTAATACTTACCAACGCCCTTTGTTTACATCTCATCCCGGGAAAAAATCAAATGTCAAACATTGTTTCTTAACACTACCCAACCCAATAAGCCTATATGAATTCAGATCAGAGTGATAAGACAAATTTTAAAATTTAAATTAATTTTAAGAAATATAAATGAATATGAATAATTTTTACAGTATTATAATTATATATTAAATAAAATTTTCAATATTTCACGATTTTATATTAATAAAAAAAAAAATAAAATAAAAGATATTATTTAATTAGATTAGAATATTAAGCGATAGTGATGCAACCCAGCGAAATATCGCAGCCAACTAGCGCAAGTGGTAATGTAAAATATGCAGAAGCCACTTGGCTGCGGTCAGGCGCAGTCGCTCCGGGTCGATGCTTTCCTGCTTTTCTTTTCTCTACCTTCATCTCTACTGAGACAAATAAAAACATTTCCAATTACTTTTAGTTTTGGAACTTTTTTTTTTCCCATTTTTTTTTTTTTTTTAACTCCAAATTCAACTAAAAAATAACAAATTCCACTAAAATTAGTCACGTGTATTTATGAAAATTTTCTCTCTCCATTTCTCTTTGAGTATATTATTTTTGATTATAACAAATACAAAATAGAGTAGACAGTTTAAATCTCTTGAATTCCAAGAGAATTATCTCATGTGTCATGTCCGACGGGTTTGAAAATCATTTTATACTAAGAATAATACTATTTCAATTATGTAAATATGTAACTTAATAATCAAAGAAGTTTCTATCATTTGTTAACTAACTTTGACGTGAAGCTGTTAAAGGAAATATTAAATAATAAGGGTGGAATTCAGGCTACCCTTTTCATTTTACACTATATCTATATTCTTTTGCACAAAATCTATTATAAATCAAATGTTATTCCATCGCTGATTTATCGAATTTATCATTTTTTTTTTTTTTAATTTATCAAAATTGCTAATTTTAAAAGTGAATCTAATTTCTGCATAATATTTAGATTTACCATCATATTAAATTTTAATAAAATCTATCATAATTGGAATGTTATTTTGTTGAATTTTTGAAAAATTTTGTCGAAAAAAAAGAGTTTTGAAGTCACTAAAAATGAAATTTGTTATCTACTCATGAACGAATTTGAAACTAAGTAGACGACAATTCCCTTGATTTTAAGAAACTTGTTACTTTCTCTT
>JAKCPI010026387.1:0-18825 GCA_023213315.1 Euborellia annulipes | reverse complement strand
TTAAGTTAGCCACCCTCCTGGACCGTGAAAATAAGGTTTTAAACAAAATCGGCCAAAAAGTACTAGTACTTTACTGAAAAACTTTTTTCAGTTTTTTTTTTTTTTTCGATTTTCTCTAAATTCGCTCCAACGATTTTGAGTAAAATTTCTAAATCAATTATTTTTTAGATTCTCATTTTGTATTAAAATCTTGCTGAAGCACCACTTTACTCTTGTACTTCATATGAAAGATAGGAGAAATGGTTGCCATGGTAACAAAATATAAATATTTTCCCATACTTATAAATTTTACATCTTGAAATTCGAATGTACCGTACTCTCCAGGGAACTAAATATATGTCGACACAAAAAATCTGGTGTGACAAGCACTCTTTACCTTCGGTAATCGAAAGTTGTGTGCTGTGCGACCAGTCACACCTGATTTTTTTCAATTATACTGTATATCAATTCAGTGATGTAATGTCAAAGTGAAGAAATGTAATCATTCGTCGCCATTTATAGCTATAACTCTTTTATAGAACAAGATTTTATAGGTGATACTTAATATGAATTTTATTCAAAATCGTTAGAGAGCAAAAAAAAATAATACATTATTAATATAGGCCTACTAAAGGCTGCTGCACACTTAACTGACAACTTGACAAGCATGTTTGTGGAAGAAACAGCTTATACCGAAAATTAACAATGAAAATGTCAAGCTCGGAGGGTCATTTATTCGAAGAAAACAAGAATTACTCACTTGCTTTAAGGTGCGCGTCTCGAAAAACAGTTAGAAGACGATTCAGTACCGAGTTACTCTAGGCGGCAAGAGATGGCGTTAGTTTTTTCCCATAGGAATACAAGCGATTTACTCCATTTCATTTTAAAGATTCCAGCTAATTAGTGGAGAGTAAAAAATTAATTATTTTTTAACACAATGATTACTAATTGAATTATCTATAAGATATAGAGCGAATTTTTTTAAAAATATCTTTTATTTAATACGATTAATCTAAAAAAAAAAATTATTTTTTCGAAAGTCAAAAAAGGGCTTCTATATAAGTTGTAGATAATTTAAATAGCTTTAATTTAAAAAAATTGAAGTCGATAGCTTCAAAATTGTGGCCGTAATCTCTAAAATTAGCACCTCGAGACGCGCACTTTAAACAGACACACAATAAATATTAATATTTAAATTGATATAAATAAACATCAATTGTCAAGACGTCTATAAAATGGCGGCGAGTTTTGCTTGCACAAATACGATTGTGCATGATTAAAATCAATCGAGCATCAAACGGCTTGCACAATTAAAATGCTTGCGCAAAATTCTCCTACAGTTTGCTTGTATACAAAAGGATTGCACGTGCATGCTTGTCAAGTTTGCAATTACGTGTGTAGCCCCCTTAAAGGCTGAAAAATGTAGATAATAAAAGACAAAAGTGTAAAATAGAACGTGAATGAATGAGCAAGTGAATATTCTGTGCATGTGTGTGCACCTAATAGTCCTTCCTCCTATGAGGTGTTAGCCACTCATCATCATCATCAACATCCAAGGCGCTCTCTCTCTCTCTCTCTCTAATAGATAGGTGCTTAATAGGCTATTCCCTCTCCCGAGTCTTTAAACTAGTTATTCAATTCATTGAATAAATTTTATAACATAGACTCTGTTGGTGGTCCTGAAAAAAAAGAGAGAAAGTTTCTCTCAGATACCAATTCTTCATAAATTAGGCCTAATCCAATTTTACTTTCCCGCCTATATATTATATATAATATAATAAAAGGGGGGAAGGTATTATTATCGAGTAAAATCTAACCCCCCAATTTTTCTTTTTTTTTTAATAACTTTACGTTTCATGTCATAAAGACCCCAGAAAAATCTGTGTGTGTAGCTTTTAAAGTGGAACTTTTATTTGATAGCCTCAAGTTTTTTCGCTCTTCTGTCAACATGTCGCGTTACAAGCCGTGACGCTCAAAAGCCGTGACGCTATGAGCCATGACGTCACAAGCCTTGACGACAAAATTAGGAAATTTGAAATTTAATATATATGACGAATTATAAAAAAATAATTGTGTGATTTTCAAGATAAAATATAATTTTTAAAATAATTCAAATCTTCAATTACTAAATAAATATTGTTCTCAGTTTTTAACATGCGTCTATTGATTTCCCATTTTCCAATTATTAAGTTAAGATTAAAAACGCGATTTTAATACCCTTTGGAATTGAATAATTTTCTAAAAATTTTCAGTTAAACGCCTACGATCCGAAAAAAAAAGTTTCACTTGCATCGTGGTTTTATAAAACCACACAATGATTTTTTATTATCCTTATATTTTTAGAACTATTCACTGGATTAGGATGAGGTTTGGCAAATTTATAGTCCTAAATGGTCGTATGAAGGTGATTAAAACGAGGAGTTAATCGTGGCAGTCTACGCTTTTCTAAGCTTCCACTGGACCAAATAATTTAGAAACTCATTTAGTCGTTTTGTTTCCCGCCCTCGACAGACATTTCATAACATTCGGATTGGATTGGTTCGCGGCGGAGTCCCGAGGGAGTAAGCGCATAGGCCGCCATCGTAACCTCCTTGTACCATTGAACCAGATCATTTCCTTAGCCAAAGAGCTTCTTCATCTGTTCTTTTATGACTATTTTATTAATCATACGAGTTTGAGGACTCTGCAGTCCTCTTCCTAGCGAGCAAATTCATTGCCCTTATTACCCTTGTGTCTCTGGACCTAGAATAAGCTGATAGTGTTGTTGCCAACATTGCCAGATCGTCCAATGCCTTGTGGCTCTTAAGTGAGAGTCTGGAGGTCCTATTGCTCTGCTGCCAGTAAAAATAAATACTCTTTTGTGTGTATTTCCTATCGATCAGTTCCCTGGCATAATCTCTACGCAGATTTTTGTATTATGTTGGAGTTCGGTATTCTAATGCCATTCTCGAATAAGAGAGTCCGATTGGTGAGCTTCACTTTAACAAAAAATCTTAATTTTAGAGTGTTTTGGAAAACCAAATTTACAAATTTCCCTTGTAAATGATAATTACTCTGCATTTATCTACAAAATTTACAAATTTATGCGTTCAAATATTTCGAAAAATAAAGTATGTATTGTAATTTTACTGTAGTTTTATTGTAATTTTACATATATTTTATAGTAATTTACTTTTTGCCAATTTTACTATGATAATCTTATGTCTACTCATATTTTCTTGCAATCTTAACTGTGATAGTCATCTAGTCATTTTTATTTTTATTATTTGTCAGAGCAACTGTGCTGATTGTTTCCTGAATGTGATTACTTGAATTATGGACAGGGAAGAGATTGGAGAACTGTGATGAAATTACTTATGTAGGCCTATCCTACGCATAAGTATGTAACCTCTTTGTGTTAAGAAATATGTTCTAGGGAACATCTCGTTTTTGTAAATAAATAAATCAATATATTTATTTATTTATATTATAATTTATTAAGTATTTAAACATTTTATTAAATAGAACACACTCAAATATTGTTTTCAATATTTTTATAAAAGAATATTCTATCCAGAAATTGCACGTGATATGGCACCAAATATTAAAATAAAATATGAAAGTTGAGTATCAAATTAAAACATTAAAATTGAGGAATTAAGAATGCCACATATGTTCACTAACCGATCTTAGAAAGCGTGTTGATTGGTGTGTTATGTGCAGGTTTTAAAAGAAAGATGAAAGTCAATCAATGAAAACGTTACAAACTATATTACCATCGGATTCTAAGTATTGTAAGAAAAAAGTCGAAGTCGTCCTGTGGGAATCGATTCTAATCGACTTGAAAGAGTTTCAACTCGATTCTAAAAAGACGATTTTTTTTTCAGTAAAAGATCGATTGGCTAAAGTCAGAGTCGACTTTTCTCTATCCCTATTATACAAAATAAACGGAGATTAATTTTTTTTCAATTTTTATTGGAAGTAAAATTTTAATAAAATCATTCATCCATTTTTAGCACATTTAGCTAAAAGAAAGTTCAAACGAGCGAAGAGTTATTTTATGTTAATTTAGTTTGACTAAGCCTTTATTTTAGAAATTATTCAGGCAACTTTCCCAAAGTCTTTAAAATTGTGAATAAATAAATAAAAATTATTGATTCTTTTCTAAAAAGAAGAAGCCTCTGATTATGAGAGAGAAGAGACCCTCTCAATTCATTGATTATTCATCTCTTTTTTTACTTTTTACCTTCAAAGAGAATTTCCAAAAAAAAAAAATTAATATTCATTTGTATTAATAATTGGAAAATTAAAGGGAAGAAGAGAAAGAAGGGAAGGGGGGAGGGGAGAGGAGGGGAGGGGAGGGGGAGACATCTTAATGGAAATTTAATTGACATGGAATTTTGTATTAAATACATTCTATGAATAAATTGTTAATTAATCAATGTGAATGGGCAGATGTCAAAACGCTCAGCTCTTGCTATTATGCAAATTGATATGTAGTGTACGTATTTGAAAAAGAAGGGGGGGGGGGGTGGTAACGTTATTATTATTTGACGTTTGATATCCAATTTCCTGCCCCCCCCTCTCCTCTCCTTTCTCCTTACAATTATACTTTTAATAATAATTTAATTGAATTCATTGTTGAAAAACTTGAAAATTAAAAATTAATATATATGATTAATTAGAGAATAATAATTGTGAGATTTAATTTTTTAAATTTTCTTTTGTAATACAGTATATTTACTCCGGAAGCGATTAGCCGAGGGGATAAAGAAGTTAAGCTTATAATTCTGCGTTTGAAGGCAATCCGAGTTCAAATCCACCTCATGGCAAAAAAATTATTCAGCTCTATTTTTGAGATGCCTTCTCCTCTCAGTATTATTCTCATGAAAGTTTCCCTTCAAGAGTAACCACAACGTGTCAGATCTGACACTAATGACTTAAGAGACTGCGACAGTACTTGACGGATTTTTATGGGGTGTCGAGAAATAAAAAAAATTGCTAAAAAGTTTGTTATTTTGGAAATATACAAAGGAAGGATAGACAGCCAAAAATAAAACATTCTCGATTCTTTGTGAATGTTCAAACGTTTTGGGCAAAATTTATTCACAATATTAAGAGTTAAGTCTCTATAATTATACATAGTTAGTATGAAATTCTATTACGTATTCTATTTAATTAAATAATATGTTAATATATGAGTTTAAAAGATTAAAAGTGTTTATTTTAAAATTAAAATTTGCCATGGTATTACAATCTAGGGTAGTTTGTTAATTTGGGCTTTTATAAGAGAGATAATCTCGGAAAGTAGTGAATCTATTTAAGAATTATTGTATTTTACCCGACGGATAGCTAGAGAGCTACTCAAAAGAATTCGATAACCTGGGGACCAGTGGGAATATTAAAATATAAATTTTTTTTGAAATATTGATTTTTACTTTCTTTTACATATTGCTATAATAATATTTAATGGCTGAAAATATATGTAAATAGGATATGAAAATGCAGGCAGCCAAAATGAAAAACACTCTCGATACTCTGTGAACGTTCAGACGTTTCGGGTAAAATTTATTCACCCATCTTCAGTGAACAGTTCTAGTGAGAGAGAAGTTAAGTCAGTATAATGATACATAGATGACATTATTTATTCTATGTATTCTATTTTATTATTTCAAATTTTAAAACCATCATATTATCTAAATTCGACGACGAGATTTTGATGGATATACACGTTTTGAGGTCCCCTGAATCCAAAAAGTGGTTTTCGTGACATGGTCTGTCTGTCTGTGTGTCTGTGTGTGTGTGTTCAATTTTAAGCATGAAAGAATTGAGCTATGAGGCTGAAATTTTATATATAAGTTAAACACCCACCGGGAGCGTGAAAATAAGCTTTTAATCAAAATCGGCCAAAGCGTACTAGTACTTTACTGATATACTTTTTCAGTTTTTTTCGATTTTTGCAAAATTCGCTCTAACGATTTTGATTAAAATTCAAAAATCAATTATTTTTTAGATGCTCTTTCAAATGTATATTCTCGTTTTGCTCTCGAAATTGTTTGAAGCACACTTTACTCTTGTACTTAAAAGAGAAAGTTGTGTGTAGTGCGACCAGTCACACCAGATTATTTAAAGAAATATTTGCAAAATAATGAGATAGAATTGAATATATTCTATTCATTGAAATGAAACATGACTTCATCTTTTCTCTCTTTATTAATACGTATATATTGAATTGAATGAGCGCAGGTTCATTCTGCTTTGATTTTAATTAATCAGCTCAATAGTGAGGTGAATGGGGGGGGGGGAGCACAGTGTGCAGCATGGCGGCGGACAAGACAGAGGAGAGAGAGAGAGAGAGAGAAGAGAAGAGACCGCACACTAAGCAATCAATCGCGTTGTGCGGGCGGAAGGCGGAGCTCTCTCTCTCTTACTCTCTCTCTCCTCCAATGGACCAGACCTTCTTTCTTTTAGAGATGGAGGGGATTGCTTGCTTACAAGTGTATTTTTTATTTTTTTTTAATACCTACTAGAGTTTGAAATAAGCACAAATCACACAAATTTCTTTTTTTTTTACCTGAATATTTTCATTAATTGAACAAATTTTACTTTCTCTTACCTCTATATATGTTAATATATAGAGAGAGAAAGTATTGGATTTATGTCAAAAATACGATGCCGTATACACCACGTTTTGAGATCCCCGGAATTCAAATAAGTTGTTTTCGCGACATGGTCTGTCTGTGTGTCTGTGAACAAAATATCTCAAGAATGAAAAAGATCTAGAAGGTTGAAATTTTATATTTACGTTAGGGATGTGTCACGAAGCTTTAGAACAAAAAAAGTACTTAAAATTAAATATACAAATTAAACACTAGGTTATTTATTTCAAAGGTTTTATTAATTAAAACATTAACACTTGATACGTATTTCGACAATTCCTTGTCATCATCAAAAGTCTAATGTGTTAATTTTTTTAATTAATAAAACCTTTGAAACAAAATAACCTAGTGTTTAATTTGTATATTTAATTTTAATTTACAAAATGTTTCAACGAGAACCAACGGTCGAAAGTATAAATCTTATAAAATAAGTACAATTACTTTACTGATGCACTTTTTCAGTTTTTTTCGATTTTCTTAAAATTTGCTTCAACGATTTTTTTTAATTCAAAAATCAATTATTTTTTAGATTCTCTTTAAAATGTATATTCTCATTTTGTTATTGAAATCTTCTGAAGACCACTTTACTCTTGTACCTCATATTATTATTATTTTTTTTTTTTTTTTTTTTAAACACTCACACTTTTTTCTCATATGCATATCAGTTCTCGAAAACGGCTCTAACGATTTTTTTCAAATTTTAAATATATACTATTTGTGGTCCCAAAATGAAAATGTGCTAGGTCTCATGTTTGGGAAAATTCGGGTACTAGTACTTTCCTCGTGTACTTTTTTTTAGTTTTTTTCTAATTTTCGTTTTAAAAGTTTTACAATGTTCAAAGCCTAGTGGGCTTGCTTCCTGGTCAAACCCTCCCTCTCTTTGCCCTGGACCAACAGATTTAACTCTCCTCGAATATTAAATTTTAATTAATGTGCAATTTTGTAAATTTAATTTTTTATATCAATAATTATTTACAATGTATTTAATTTAATAATGTCAACAAGGCCAATTAGTAGAAAAATACCTATTATTTAAATTCTATTTTTTTTTTTTTTTTTTTTTTTTTTTTAAACACTCACACTTTTTTCTCATTCACACTCACACTCACACACACATTCACACGTCCTTTCGGCAACTTAGGCCATTTAAGACTTTTATGATAACCGTTGTATAAATAATTATATTTATTGGGGGTCCAGGCATTCTTATTTAAGCCATTTGGTATCCAATTGGCTTAAATAAAATCATCGGACTGCCTGGGGTCCGAACCCGCGACGTTTGGTATACGAGGTTAGCACGCTAACCTCTACACCAAGCCCCGAGGGCAAATTCTATTATTAAAATACTAATTATTAATTAATTTTATTGAAAATAATAATTTTTAATTGTCTCCAGGCTGACGCATTTCCTGGGCAACTCTCTTACGTATTTCTCATGAATAAAGTTTTCTTATGAGGCACTGTCTCCTTCCTCTAAGTATCCACCCAGTAATGTTGCTATTCCTCAAAGCTCTTCATGGACTGTTATTTCTTATTTTTGTGTTTTTATTGATGTTTCCATTGAGGAGCAAGTTGTCACGTTATAATTTCTTTCAAATTTTAAATATTTTCCTATTTCTTTTTATACAAATCAAATTCGCGCCCCTCGAGTACTCGTACTTTACTGATGTACTTTTTTTAGTTTTTTACAATTTTATCAATATAAAAAAAGACCGAGCTCCGGCTCGGTAACCCCGGAACTATATATTTATTTGGGGTCCAGGCATTCTTTTTTTTTTTTTTTCAAAAACATTCACACTTTTTCTCATTCACACTCACACTCACACACACTTCACACTGTCTTTTCGGCAGCTCAGGCCATATAAGACATTTACGATAACCGTTATTTATGAATTTATATATATTAGGGTCCAGGCATTTTTATTTAAGCCATTTGGTATCCAAGTGGCTTAAATAAAATCATCGGACTGCCTGGGGTCCGAACCCGCGACGTTTAGTATAGGGGGCTACAAGGTTAGCACGCTAACCTCTACGCCAAGCCCCGAGGGCTTGTACCTCATATTAAAGATAGGAGAAATGGTTGCCATGGTAACAAAATATAAATATTTTGCCCTACTTATAAATTGTACATCTTGAATTCTAATATATTGGCGGAAACTAAATATACCTCGACATAAAAAATTTGGTGTGACAAGCACAGAACACAACTTTCGATTGCTGTGCGACCAGTTACACCAGATTTTTCATATTGATATATTTTCCATTTAATAAAGAGAGAATGTTTTTTTTTTTATCGGCATCATGGCTTCAAATAATTAACATTTCAAGCTGCTGGCAACGTTACAAGGAGAAAATGATCTAATGAATTTGTTATTAATTTTTAAGACATTATATGTATGTAGTACTAAGTAGGCATGCGTGAGCCCCGCCTATGAAATTCATTCCCAGGATAATGGCGTCCAGATAATTACTCCCTCCCTCCCTCTCCCTCTCTCTCTTTAGCTATTGAAAACAACCATTGAGAGAGAGAGAGAGAGGGGGACATTAAGTGTTCTTTTTTTTTCTTAGTTAATTGACCTTTTGCCCTTTCAATGAAAATAAAGCCTTCGCTAATATTGATCAATTGAATTTGATGAAAATTAAAGATCTATCAGAAAAACCATTGAAATCTCAGGGGGGGGTCCCCTCTTAGAAAAAACAACCTTAATGCGAAATTGTCTATATCTGTTGTATTATTCTTAATATCAAATTTTGTGCATTTTTACCCAAATTGCCTTTGACTCACAATCTCTAGTTCGAAACACTTTTATTTACAAATTGCCCCTTGTGCATTCGAACCTCCCCTACTCCGCAAAAATGTACTAGTACTTTCTTTACTGATGTACTTGTTCAATTTTTTTCGATTCTCTTTAAAATATCCCTCCAACGATTTAGATTAAAAATTCAAATCAATTATTTTTTAGATGCTCTTTAAAGTGTAGGCCTATATTTTCATTTTTGCCATTGAAATCTTCTTGAAGACCACTTTACTCTTTGTACTTCATAGGAAACACCAGATTTTTTGTATAGAACATTCGAGGAGTTGAGAACTAGAGGCTTCAGACACTTGCGGATCCAGAGGTGTTTCTCGGGGGGGGGGTGTAATCTGTTGTGACTGATCGGACAGCACACAATTTTTTCTTAATTTCGGTAATTTAAAGGCGCATTCTGTACTTGTTTGCCAGAATATAAATACAAATCAAATTTTTACTTTCTCTTAACTATGTATATATGTAATATATATATAGAGAGAAAGTATTGGATTCATGTCAAAAATTCGATGTCGAGATTTTGATGGATCTTCACGTTTTGAGGTCCCCTGAATCCAAAAAAGTGGCTTTCGCGACATGGTCTGTCTGTGGGTGTGTGGGTGTGTGTGTGGGTGGGTGGGTGGGTGGGTGGGTGGGTGGGTGTGTCTGTGTTCAATTTTAAGCATGAAGGAATTGAGCTACGAGGATGAAATTCTATATTTAACTTAAACACCCCCGGGACCGGAAAAATAAGCTTTTAATCAAAATCGGCCAAAGATTACTAGTACTTTACTGATGTACTTTTTCAGTTTTTTTCGATTTTCTCAAAATTTGCTCCAACGATTTTTTTTAAAATTCAAAAATCAATTATTTTTTAGATGCTCTTTAAAAATGTATATTCTCATTTTGCGATTGAAATCTTCTGAAGACCACTTTACTCTTGTATTTCATAGGGAAGATAGGAGAAATGGTTGCCATGGTAACTAAAATATAAATATTTTCCCATACTTATAAATTTTACATCTTGAATTCAATTGTACCCTACTGTCGGAAACTAAATATATGTCGACACAAAAAATCTTAGGTGACAAGCACAGTACACAACTTTCGATTACCGAAGGTAAGAGAAAGTTGTGTGCTGTGCGCCAGTCACACCAGATTTTTAAGTATTAATTTTTAAAATTTTACATTCAAAATAAATTTTTTTCAAATTTCAAATCTCGGGGGGGGGGGTAATTACCCCCTTTATCCCTCCCCCCCCTTGTATCTGCCCTTGGCTTCAGGTAGTACTCGTTCCCGCTCATCAATACAAAAATTTAAAAGGTTTAATAGGATTAGTGCTAAAAGATCATTCATGTGCAAAATGAAATTCAAGTAAGTTTTGGATTTTCAGGAATTTTTTGCCCTTCCCTTTTTGAATTTCAGGACCCGAATATTTTCTCTGAACTCTCCATAACGTATTTCGAAACAACTGAGTGTTTCAAGTCTCTTTCTATTCAGCATGTTGATTTGAAAACGCGTTATGTTCTACGGTGTCCCATTCAAATACCCATTTCTGTTCTACCAGGTATATCTTTCTTAAATTATTTTCGAACAACATTTTTTCTCACACACATTCACACAGTCTTTTCGGCAACTTAGGCCATTTAAGACTTTTAACGATACTCAGTATGTTTAATATATCTATTGGGGGTTCAGGCATTTCTATTTAAGCCATTTGGTATCCAAATGCCTTAAATAAAATCATAGGACTGCCTGAGGTCCGAAGTAGAAGTTAAAATTTTGCTGGGACAAATCGTTGAGGTAATGGATATGGAGAAAATATACACCAGCGAGTTGCTTTCCACAATTAAAATTAAAATAATTTATTCTGCAAATATTTCGGAATGCCTACGCAATCCATCTTCAGTGCGTCAACTGGAACATTAAGAGATATACATAATACAGCTGATAGGCAATTTTTTATGACATTATATCAATATCAATGTACGTACATTACACTTATGTGGAGCGTGTGTTAATGATAAAATTTTTTTTGTATGAGAAGTCATTCAACAATTAGGGTGAATTTTTTAATGTACATGTCACTGAGGGAAACTAAAAACAATAAATCATTACATAATACAATTAGGTGCCTGAGGTCCGAACCCGCGACGTTCGGTATAGAAGGTAGGTACGCTACCAAGTACTCCAAGCCCCGTGGGAATTTTTTTTTTTTTTTTTATTTAAGGTCTTTTTCGGCATCGAATGCCATTTAGACCCGGTCTTTATTTATTTCAATTGGATTGGTAGCGAATCTAATTGAAATAAATTGTCGCATAAAACAGGATGGCCAGTACGCTACCCACTACACCAAGGCCCGAGGGCCTCTTCCGACAATGACCAACGAAATATTAAATATAGAATATAGTTCTTTATTAATGTTAATTTGAATCCGGAACTAAATAAATATCAATCCTATTATCCACTATTCTTCTGGTATGCGCCACTGCCTCTTCACGTTCCCTAAATAATAAATTTTGGGCCATTGGCTACCAATCCAGGTGAAATAAATAAAGACGGGGTCTAAATGGCTTTCGCTGCCGAAAAAAGCTTAAAAAAAATTTTTGGGCCCTTGACATATCCTGGGACCGCCACTGTACCTGTATGAAGGGTAATCATAACATTTTTTTTAAACAACAAACAGGAGTGTTATTATTTCTATTCATGGCCTAAATTAAGCCAGTTAAAAAGAAAAAAAAAAGAAAAAAACGACGCTATCTTATACAGGGCATTAAAGTCTCCAAATCAAAATAAATCATATTCTTCAATATAAATTATCGTCATGCAATGGAATTTCAATGAATATATATACCCATAAGTCAACAAAATAATAATAATATTCTTTGACATTTTCGATTGGCAATTAGAAAAGTTGAATCGCCTGTCGAATGGCAATAAAGGGAAGAGGGGGGGGGGGGAGGGGGGAGGGGGGGAGGGGGAGGGGGAAGGAAATTTTGACATGTGCATCAATTCCCTCTCTCTCTCTCTCTCTAAAAAAGAGAGAGACCACACAAGTTGTTTTAGGGTGGGTTGCCCCTTTCTTTCTTTCTTTCTTTCTTTCTTTCCACCCTCTGTCGGCTCAATTTCTCTCTGATCTCTTGTCAAAATAAATATATTTAGAACACTAACAAGATTTCTATTACGCAAAGGATAGGATATATTCTCTTATTTTCTAAGAATATTTAAAGAAAAAAAAGAAAAAAAGGGTATATAAATCAAATTTTAAATATTTATTTGTATCATGATTTTTTTTTTCCTTAGAAAATGAGAATTTATTTTATCTTCTTCCGCGGGATTTGCGAGGGGGGGCCTTCGACCCCGTTCAACTGACTCCGGACCCTCTCCTAGCATTTGCACTCTTGGTCATTTTTCACACTTTTTTCTCATTCACACTCACACTCACACACACATTCACACAGTCTTTTTGGCAACTTAGGCCATTTAAGACTTTGACGATAACCGTTGTAAGTATAATATATATATTGTGGGGTCAGGCATTTCTATTTAAGCCATCTGGTATCCAAATGGCTTAAATAAAATCATCGGACTGCCTGGGTCCGAACCCGCGACGTTTGGTATAGGAGGTAGGCCTTGGTCATTTTTAAGGCGAAATAGGATCGAAGGTGTTACGTATGTTTTTCCCGATAAGATGGCGTAGTGTGTCATAAAAAGTTTGCCCAAAAAATCAAGTAATTCAAAAATTTGCCAAGAGATGTCAGAATGGTAGCTAATAATATTTAATGCATTTGGATGATTTTAATTGATCTTTTAACAATAAATACTTTATAAATGTTATTATATATTATGTATCTTTTATAAAAGCATAAAAATATATAAATATAGGCCAAATATAGGCCATTACGAGATCAGCTGTTAGACTAGCCTGCCATCTATTGCAAGAATGCTGAATTAATTTGACAGTTGGTTTTTAAATAAATCATCTAAGCTTATTTTAAAAATTTCTTAATTAATATGTGATTAATAATAACAATAAATTCATTTTTAAATTTAAAAAAAATTAAAGATTATTGGGACAGATTGTTTATTTTTATTTGCTTGATAACAAAAAAATTATAGCTCTTTTAGACGCTCTTAAAAATGTATATTCTCATTTTTGACCTGCAAATTGTTTGAAGTACACTTTACTGATGTATTTCAGATTTTTCAAATTCATTTTCTGGTTCTTCTTTCCATAGACCCAATGTTAAATCCCCACATGGAGATTTGCCTGTTAATTTCAATTCAAAAGGGAACTTTTTACACATTAAAAAAAAATATTTTCCAATTCTTATGAAATCTTGTATTTGCATCCTCTTTCCTATTAAACATATGGAAATTTTAAATCAATTGATTTTTTACTTTTTTTTTTTTGATATGCAAGTGGTCAAGTTTGAAACTAAGATGCTATGGGAAACTAAATATATCTCGACCCAAAAAAATCTGCTATGCGACCAGTCACACCAGATTTTTGAAACCTTTCTCTGCGCACAAGAGTCTAACGTGAAGGGACTTTCTATCTATTATTAATACATTATCTTTTTTTTCCTTTTTTGCTAGATAATTTCCATCCCCATGATTATATCTTAAATAATTAGAGTCAATCTTCTTATTTTGAAATTCAAATTTTAATTTTATCTCCTCATATTATTTATTTCCTTTTCTTTTTTTTTTTTATTAATAATACCGGTATTTGTTTTATGATTTTATCTTTATCTTAAATATATAAATTAATATTCATTATCTATAATAATATAAAAACATTTATTTAATAGTAAATAAAATTAAAATGGCGATTAAAGAGACAAATATGGCGGAGGAATGAGAGAATTTTTTTTTTTTCTTTTTTATATGTTCTCTACGCAAAGTGTGAATTTATTTTCTTCTGATGTGCGGGCGACATCTGCATAAATAATGAAATTTAATTTAAAAAAAAACCTTTTCCCACTTTAATGAAGAAAACCAAAATCTGACAAAAAAATTTGGAATTAGCCCTTATCGTGGCTGGGAGACTATAGGTGTTGACAAAAGTCATTATTGATAACACTGTGCTACAAAATGAAACTTTTTTCTGGCCCCGAGAAGATTCCTTCAGATTCGTAAGTAAAATGACCTCCTGAATCCAAATATGACCTTCGTTTTCCCCCAGCACGTACCGTTTTCGGGGGGGGAGCCCCCTACTTATTTCCACCCCTTTTCGTTAATTATAGGGCCACAAAAAAAAATTGGAGGGATGAAAAGGAATATTTTAGCCTTAACATTTCTTCAGAAGGTCTAGAGAAGTGAAAAGTTAAAAAACATTAACATTTGGATCCAAGGGGGGATGTGGGGGGAGGATTTTGTTCCTTAAAATGCAAAAAAATCATTAAAAATGGTCAATTTTTTCTGATTTTTCCCAATTTTTCTCTGATTTCCTACATATTCCAGCTGACAGACCCTCCTCACCCTTCCTTAAACATCCCTCAACTAAAAAAAAATATATAGGACAAAGCGGGTGGGGTGTGGGCGATTCCGAAGCCCTTGCAATAAGATGGAAGATTCACAGCTCAGTTGGTCAAATTGGCTAATATGCGACTAACTTTCATTTTTTTGGGCTGATCTTTACAAATTTAAACTTAAATATTCGGATTCTTCTATGTCCTTCAATATTTCCATATTTTATCTAAAGGGGTAGAAATTATTTCTTGTCAATAATTGAAAAAAATTCTTCTTGCAAGGGCTTTGGAATCGTTCACACCCCACCCGCTTCATCCTATATATTTTTTTTTAGTTGAGGGATGTTTAAGGGAGGGTGAGGAGGGTCTGTCAGCTGGAATATGTAGGAAATCAGAGAAAAAATTCGGAAAAATCAGAAAAAATCGATCATTTTTAATGATTTTTTTGCATTTTAAGGGACAAAATCCTCCCCTGACGTCCTTGCATTTGCGATCTCCCTAGCTGAGTGGAGGGAGCATCTAACGTGTGTAAAAAAGTTTCACTTCAATAAATTCAACCTATTACAAATAATCATGTGTATATTGATTACCAATCTTCTATTTCCTCTTTAAATGGACGATAGTTCGTTTGCAAATGGATTATTTATTAATCATCTAAATGGCCTCAGATGCCGAAAAAGATCTTACAGTAAATACTGTAATTAAAGAAAAATATTGAATAAATTTTTAAAATAGTTTCAAAGAATAATAAATTTCAAAATCCTCCTTATTCACTATTCATATAATCGTTATTTATTTATTTATTAACCCTCTCCTTAAAAATATCTAACTAATTAATTGACCAATGAGAGAGGGGGAAAGAATCAATTTTCTTCTTTTTTTTATCTATAATAAAAAAAGTTAAAGTAAAGGGCGTGGTCTATAACTTGGAATAATATCTCTAGTTAGTGGGGATGAGGGGGGGGGGTGACTCATTTCAACTAAAAGGAGGGGGGAGGGCTCTCTTATTTTAAATTATTCATCTCATGAACTCTCTTCTTGTTTTTGTTTAAAATTTCATTGAAAAAATCGATATTTAAAAAGAAATGAATCAATGGACCCTCAATTTACTTTCTCTTACCTACTAGTATACCGGGTGGGCCAATAGTGCGTGGACGGAAGATTGTGGGCTTATTAACGGACATTTTTAAAATTTGTTGATCGCACATAATGTGGGGCCTTTAGGGCTACAAATTAAAAATATTTTTTGTTCCAATTGCACCTCATATCAGGGTGGTCCATAACAAAGTTATGTTTTTTTAAATGGAACACCCTGTATATTATTGTATATTTGGATTTTGCGGCCAATTTTAGTATGAGTTTATGTCATGCAATGTATTCTAAAACAAACCGTTTAGCCGCAAATCGGGCTTTTGTGAAAAAACTGCTGTCTGGAAAAAATTGAATATCGAGCGAACCATAAAACTTAGGGAACTGTTCTTTTGTGAGGTTACTAACCAGGAAATGTACTAATGTAGGCCAGATGGGGAACCCGGAATTATTCTTATGTTGCGAGATATGGCCATGCCAATTTGGAAAATTTCAATCATGGATAACTTCATTTTTTCAAATGGAACATGCTACTTTTTTTTATGCCATAGGATGTGAAATTTAATTATCTTTCAGATGATATAAGGTTGTCTATATCTATCTTTGGTAGTTTTCTTTTTATTCCAAAATATCTGATAACGAAAAAAAAAATATTTATTATAGACAAAATAATTGAAAAAAAAAATCCAAACGCAAAACAAAATTGTAATAAATGGAAAAGATATGCTAAATATTCGAAAATGTCTTTTAATTTCATTTAAAATCATTTATTTGAACTTCTCGAAAAAGAAATTAGGGTTATGTTCAGGTTAGAAGGTGCGCCATCTTGTTGACAAATCATAACCCGAATTTGAGCAAGCCGAACTTCTTTGAGAAGTTCAAATAAATGATTTTAAGGAAAATTTAAAGACATTTTCGAATATTTAGCATATTTTTTCCATTTATTACAATTTTGTTTTGCGTTTGGATTTTTTTTCAATTATTTTGTCTATAATAAATATATTTTTTTTTTCGTTATCAGATATTTTGGAATAAAAAAGAAAACTACTAAAGATAGATATAGACAACCTTATATCAGCTGAAAGATAATTAAATTTCACGTCCCATGGCATAAAAAAGTAGCATGTTCCATTTGAAAAATGAAGTTATCCATGATTGAAATTTTCCAAATTGGCATAGCCATATCTCCCAACATAAGAATAATTCCGGGTTCCCCATCTGGCCTACATTAGTACATTTCCTGGTTAGTAACCCCACAAAAGAACAGTCCCTCAAATTTTATGGTTCGCTCGATATTCAATTTTTTTCCAGACAGCAGTTTTTTCACAAAAGCCCGATTTGCGGCTAAACGGTTTGTTTTAGAATACATTGCATGACAAAACTCATACTAAAATTGGCCGTAAATCCAAATATACAATAATATACAGGGTGTTCCATTTAAAAAACATAACTTTGTTATGGACCACCCTGTATATGAGGTGCAATTGGAACAAAAATATTTTTTAATTTGTAGCCCTAAAGGCCCCACATTATGTGCGATCAACAAATTTTAAAATGTCCGTTAATAGCCCACAATCTTCCGTCCACGCACCATTGGCCCACCCGGTATATTAGGGTGGCCGGAAAAAACAAAATTTTGTAATTTCTTTCGGCCGAACCTCCTAAAAGTGCCTTTTGGCTAGAAAATGATGATGGCAGAGTTTTAGCTAAATAAAGTTAACCCGTGCCTCATCGAGGTTGAAATTTTGAAAAAATGCGATTTTATGTAAAAATTCGCAGTTTTTACTTCATAATATGAAAATTAAGTATCGTAGAAAGCTGATTATTTTCTCATTTTACAGCAAATTTAATTCTCCTGAAGTTTTATCATAACCATTTTCACGTTAAAACTTATATATTTATTGATATTTACAAATTGGCATTTCGGTTCAGACTTTTCGCTCTTTCTGAGAAATAAGTGGAAAATCACAATAGAGTTCATTGCCGGGGAAACAATCCGAAGTTAATAAAATTTTTACAGGTTATTTGGGGGTTACTCTAGGATGTCTATACTTGGGTTTTCTATCTAGAGGACCCTTGAGGGGAGAGGGGCGCAAAAATCTCAAAAATTTTGGAGTTTTTTCAGTTTTTCGCTTATATCCCGTAAACTAATCATATTTTGTGAACCATAGCACGATACATAGTTGTAGAGCATTAAATTTGCAAAATTATGCCACATAAATCGAATTTGTAGACCCAATAACTGGCGGTCAAAGCTAGACACATTTTCTCGAAATGTAAAAAATATCAGAAAAAACGAATAGTCCTGTCGATAGTCACTTTTTGCCGGGAAAATATTCCGAAGTGCATGAAATTCACATTTGGGGGTACTCTAGGATGTACAGTAACTATATCGAGGGGTCTTCGACTTAGAGATAAAAACTCAAAAATTTTGAATTTTTCGTATTTCGTAAACTAAGCATATTTTGTTTACCATAGTTCTAATCGAAATTGGGGAGCATTAAATTTGATAAAGTTTCCTATATAAAATGAATTCATAGTATTTCAGATCAGATTTTAATGTAGTATTTCAGATTTTTCAATATTAACCGAATGGGCGGTCAAAGTTAGATACATTTTCTCGAAATGTAAAAATTTGCTCTAAATTTGACCGGCCATATCTCGATCTGCAAATTCGTTTTATGTAGCATATGGTATTTAAAGGCAAATTTAATGCTCTACAAGGATGTATTGTGCTATGGTTCACAAAATACGATAAGTTTACGAGATATAAGCAAAAAACTGAGAAAATTCCCCTTCCCTCTTTCCAAGTTAGAACAGGTCCTCGAGGTCGAAAAACTTAAGATAGATCCTAGA